>JBBPBX010009453.1:41439-60050 GCA_038048925.1 Garcialebias charrua | reverse complement strand
GTATTTTAATGCCTAGAAATGTCCAACCAGGGACTGGAGTTGTGAATCAGCTGTAAAATGGTAAAATGGAGCTTATTTATATAGCGCTTTCCAGCCCCCTATGAGGGGCCCCAAAGCACTTTACAATACCAACCATCCACCCATTCATACACACATTCATACACCGGTAGCGGCAGACTGCCATGCAAGGCGCCATCTAGTCCTACCGGGAGCAACTTGGGGTTAAGTGTCTTGCCCAGGGACACAACGAGAATACACATGGTGTGGGGAACCGGGATTCGAACCTCCAACCTTCCGATCGGGGGACGACTGCCATTACCACTACGCCACGGCCGCTGTAGCTCTACAGTATGCTCTTTGTGCAACGCATCAGCCACAGACTTGTTGTCTTCTATGTTTGTGTGCAATGTCCCTGTGAAATAAACTAAGAAATGAAATGAAATTTAGTGGTACAAGGTTTGTAGCCCATGTAAATATCCAGTACTCAATATTTACAAATACAGGTAGTCCTCGGGTTACGACGGTCTCAAGTTACGATGTTTCGTGGTTACGACGCATCTCCCAATAAAAAAAATTAATAAAAAATTACGCAGTTTTACGTTGTAAACGGAATGCGGAATACGGCGGATGGACCAGTTTTATGTCATAAACGTAGCGGCGGTGGAATACTGCACTGTACTCTCAAAAAAAGATAAGTCTGGTCCTCTGGACATTCAAAATACAAAACTGTACTGTGAACGTGGTTTTACGTCGTAAACGGAATGCGGAATAAGGCAGATGGACCGGTTTTACATCGTAAATGTAGCGGCGGAGGAATTGCTGGGTTGCAATCACGTGACCCGGAAGTGGCGCGAAATTCAGATGCGGGGCAGGAAGTGATTTTCCCCAGTTCAAAACACAGCAGAATGGATTACAGCAAGTATGCCAAAGCCCTAAATAAACTGGCGAGGACGAGTTTTGGGTTAACCATTTAGGATCAAAAGAAGCTTTAAATGGTTGTCGACTTGTTTCTGCCCGGGTGAGTAGTGAGATGTATTATTTATTTAGTAATTAGCCTATGCTAACTACGCTATCGCTAATGCTAACAACAAGTTTAGTTAGCCCCCTGTTATTTCTATGTGCGTGGATCTACTTAAAAATAATATATTTAGCTTCTGTAAAGCCAAATTCGTGCTGGAGTTGTATGTGTTAACGTTGAGTCATATGCATTTCTACACTGTAGGTCAGAGATCTACAGTAACTCCATTAAAAAGGTAAGTTAATGTACTGAAAATATTATGATTTTTTTTGTTTTGATAATACAGTATCATCAAGGTGATCGTATCTTCTTTGTAACTTCAGATACTAGCTGGTTAAACTCAAGGTGGCCATACATGGGAGCCTCACCAGATGGAGTCGTTTCATGTGACTGTCATGGAGCCAGGGTGTGTGAAATCAAGGTAAAATTTATTTCTCAAAAGGTTTGGACTACTGCACTGCAGACTTAGCTTTTTTAGATTTTTCTACCTGGATTATTGAGCATGCATTAGGGTACTGCACTGCAGACTTTGCGCACCTCACAGTATGAATGTTACAACTATAATTTTTTACTCAAATCTTTGTTGTTTGCATATTTCACAGCATGTAGCCGTAGTTTTGGGGATGGTCTTGCAGTTTGTGGGATGTTGCCTTGTTTCCAGTTAAAAAATGTGTGACCTTTCCATCACCTTTTAAAACTTAGTCCAGATTAATACATTCTTACCTGTGGAACACACCTGGTTGACAGAGACATAAATATAGTCTCATTTTCTAACATTGGTGTTGGATAGTGAAATGAGTGAAACACAATCTTTAAAAACGTATCATATTGAAATGTTTTGGAGACTACCGTATTTATTTTTTATGTCTAAGTTTCATTGTCTTGTCCTTCAGTGCCCACAGAGCAAACAGCATGAAGTCGGTCTGAGGATGTGTGCTGGACAGCCTGGTTTTTGTCTCGTCGTCTCGTCAAGGTTGGAGATTCTGTACAACTGGATAGGAACCATCCTTATTACCATCAGCTCCAGGATCAGATTCACATTGTGGATGTACAATATTGTGATTTTGTAGTATGGAGTGAAAATGATATTTATGTGGAAAGAATTCTGCCAGATGACCAGCTGTGGGAAACAGCAGTTCCCAAAATTCAGCACTATTTTACACATTGCATCCTACCTGAAATCCTGGGACAGAAATCCACACGTGACTAACCAATCTAAGAATCAAGAATGTTATTTGGAGTAGTTGATGAAAGGAGTTTGAAAAGTTTATACAAATTTAAACAGTTGCTCTTTTTTTCCCCAAAAACATTTGTCACTACCATAACATGTTTCAGCTACACCTGTAGCAAGCACTCTGCAGAAGGGTCATGTGATGTTGTTACATGTCATGACAGCTGTTTTTTATTTACAATAATCTTAATTGAAAAGTTAAGTATGTTAAATCAAATGATATATTTAAATCAATATGAGATTAGCTTGTGAATTTCAAAGGTGTTCTAATATGTTAAATAACAGCACATACAAATGTCATATGTCACAAATGTTGCAAAATGAGTCTACTTCAGAAAAATGTTTTTATTTCAATAGCAAAACTCATGTCATTTTAACTGACCAATATTCACAAAGATTGGTTATGGAGTTCATTGAATAAATTAAAAATATTCAACCTTATTGGGTAAATTTTTTTTTGTCTTCATGAACAATTAACATGTACAAATATGGTCTGTAACAGTATTAGTGATTTAATTTACTTTTGATTTACTTTAAATGATAAATACATGTATAATCATTTAAACTTAAAATATTTATATAAATATAGTTGATTGAATTACTTGTCGCTCAGGCCACTATTAAGAATTGTAATCTTTCATGGAGAACATGAATCGTTCTAAAACAAATTCGAGACACAGTGGCTTTTGACACATTAAATCTATAGGCAAGGTCTTGAAGCTGCAGATGTAATCTGAGATGCATAAGTATCATAATAAATTGCTCAAATTTGGAGAGTGCTGACAGTGATGACATGCTGATGTATAAGGTTCACAGAGCTGAAAAATTTGCATCAAAACTAAAAAGTTGGGCAGTCCCGTATAAAACTTTGTTTTATCGTTGTTCTGGAAGGTTTCAGGAGTAAATTTAGTCACTGAGACTTTTTCCTTAAGGTCGCAGATCTCAGTTGTGTAGCCTTTCACTGCATCCTCCAGCTTTGTGAGGTCAACCATGCTTAGATCCGTCTGGCATTCTGCATCTGCAAATATTTAATTATTAAAAATTACGTTCAGAAATTCTATAAATAAATAAATAGTATTTTTATTTATTATTATTTTACCTTTGAATCGTTCGTTTTCAGGGGCTGGTAAGCTTTCTTCACAGAGCTCATCTTCCAGACTGTTGGCCTCCTCAGTGCAGAGAAGCTTCCAGGCCTTAGCTCTTTCCCTGCGCCGGAGGGATGCTTCTGTTTGTGGCCACTCGTTACTTCTTTGGTACCCCAGGTTAACAGTGGGGGCCCAGTCTTGGGAATGTACATCACCTGCTGCACTCGGACAACCTAAATATAAGACACCACTTTAAAGTAAAACACGTAAATGCCTTTCCTAGCACTAAGCTAACCGCTAACAACATTAGCATTCTAATCGGATTTTTTCTGGGAACAACCAAGTGTTGAACCACTACACAAGCTAGGGCATAACATATCTTACCTGTCTTTCTAGTTACTGTCCAATAAAATATCTGAAAATATGATTTAAACGATACGACCCTTACCTGTAACAAAGTGGTCGCTGCAGACTCTCGTCAGTTTCTGCACCTCCTGTTTTTAGCCGTAGGTTGTAATCCACGTTTGTCGTCTTTTTTCTGTAAGTTTTTTTAAATTAATCCCCTTGTAGCATACTACTTTCGGAACACGAAAATAACTTTTATCTATCTCTCGATTAGAGCGGTTGCAACAACCGTAAACGGCACAGAATTTAGGCATGTTGATGCTGAATCAGCAACAGAAGGAAACGGCTGCGTTTACTTCTTGCCCCGCATCTGCATTCTGTGACGTCACTGCTACGTCATCTGAAACCCAGCAATACAGTACACTGCACTGTAGTACTGTGAACGTGGTTTTACGTCGTAAACGTAAAGCAGCGGCAGAAAATTTGTACTTTACGCGGTGGAGCGGTGGAAAATATTGTACTGTACGCAGTGCAGCGGCGGAGGAATACTGTACTGTACTGTGAACGCGGTTTTAAGTCGTAAACGGAAAACGGAATACAGGTACAGCGGCTGGACCGAGGAGAACGGCGTCAACAGCATCATAGTAGGCCATTAACTCTTTTTTCCCTTCATTATGGCTCCCAAACATACTGTACCGGTATGTGTTTTTTTATTTATAATTATGTAGGGTACTGTGTTAGGATAGGCTAAATGCTTGGTAATACAGTACTGTACATGTATATGGTGCAGTATGTACGTATATTCTGACTTACGTCGAAAATCGGTTTACGACGTTGCGTAGGAACGGATCTACGTCGTAAGTCGAGGACTACCTGTACCATAATCGTTGTTATTACCCAATACAATACTTACAAGGTACATACCACATGTAAGTATCAAGTATGTCCCATATAAGTACCTGGTACTTACAAGGTATGTATCCCATGGGAATAACCGGTACTTACATTGGTACATCCCATTGGTGCCCAGTATTTCAGGATACATAACCCTTGTTAGTACCCGTTACGTCAGATATACAAGTACTCGATACTTACAAGGTATACACTACTCATGTCCCATGTACAAAGTAAGTACCTGGAACCTTAAGGGTACATCATTTGTAAATACCCAGTACTTTTGGGGTTTATACCCCATATAAATACTGGATATTTGTGGTGGTACGCCCCCTCCATAGTACCCAGTATGTCACATATAAGTATTTGATACTTATAAGGTATATACCGGTACATGTAAGAATCAAGTTTGTCCCCTGACAGTACACGGAATATACAGGTTACAGCCCATGTAAGTACTCATTACTTACAGGGTATGTAATCCTTATTGGCCCCTATACTACATGTAAGTACCAGTGTATTAACATGGAAGTACTTTGTACTTGCAAGAAATATACATCATGTAGGTACCCCATACCTGGTACCTACATAGGGTAGTTAGTATTTTACCTTGTTTTTTATGGCATTTTGATTTTATTGTTTTAATAACAATAAAAATAAAAATAAATTTATTGCTTTATATTGTTGTTCCTATGTTGTCTGTCTAAAACGGGTCTCTTGAAAATGAGTCCTCAGGACTCAATGAGATTAACCTGTATGAATACAGGTTACATCAATTAATAAAATAAAATAAATAAAGGTGCCTGAATTCTTGGTCAAAGTTGTCTTGTACCAGTGATGGATATTGAGTTATCAAAAATTCAAATAATGTTTTTTTAAGCTATGGTAATAAAACTACCTAAATTAATTTAAACAGTTTCAGACAGTAATCAATAAAGAAAGCTCTTATGAAAACTGAGTTGTTTACAATATTTATCTTCAAATTCCCTGTTTTCCTTATTTGGTTAACCCTTTATGTGCTGGAGAGTGAAGTCCTCATGTGCAGGTTTTAACCATGCGTTGGTGATTTGGCTTCATGTTTTCAGTGTTTCCAGGAGCTACAGTTCAACCCAGGCACTACTCTATTCAAGTCAGTTCATTTCAATTCAATTCGATTCAGTTTATTTATATAGCATCAAGTCACAACAGAAGTCGTCACAGTGCACTGAAAAGAAATACTCATATACATAAGAAGTCAGTTATTGTTATTTATCTAAGGAACAGACTTATTTGAGTTTAACTCCATCACAGAACTCCCATCCTGAGCAAGCATGAAGACAACAGTGGAAAGGAAAAACTCCCTCATGAGAAAGAAACGTCCAGCAGAGCCAGGCTCAGGACAAGCGGTCACCTGCTTTGACCAGCTGGGTTTGAGAGGAAAAGGAAGGAGGAACAGATACACAATGGCAGGTTGAGAATCACATGTTAAGATAGAAATAATTTCAAATGTAAACTTTTCATTTGTAACTATTTGTTTTAAGAAATGAGGTCAATTTGTCCTCCAGTAGGAGTAAAGAGTATTGGTCCAAGCATCGAACCTTGAGGAACTCCATACTGAGAAGGGGAACAGCTCACAGGATGGAGCCTGGCAGTGCAGTTTCTTCAGTGTGCTTCACCCTTAAACCCAAACGAGTAGTTTCATGTCCTGAATCACGTAGATTTCACATAGATGATTTTCATAAAACGAGGACTTAATGCTTATTTTGATAAAGCACCAAACTCAGCACCAAACGTCACTGTAAGTTGGGGGTTAAAGAGAAAGTGTCTCAATAAAGTCAGCAGCTTTGTGAGTGCAGCAGCACACGTCTGTCGCCCTCTTCCTCCATCCTGCTGCTCCTCCATCAAGGCCTGATTACGGCTTTGGGATGATGGATGGAGGCAGAAACACACTCTTTCTGTGCTTCGTTTCATGTCGCTGACACACTTTCCCTGGTGGCCATCAATCGGGCACGGCAGCCACTCAGACCTGAGTCCAATAACGTGACGTCGCCTCAGACTCCAGGAGAAAGAGAAGCTTGAGAGGGGGAGCAAGCAAAGGATAAAAAATGTGAAAGAGCAAAGGAAAACAAGCTGTTCACGCTGACATCAAATGTACCTCAGAGGGTCGTCAAGAGGAAGCAGTGAGCGTGCTCGGCATGAGCGCCTACAGACGGGAAGTGAGCGCCAGGCGGGGAGAACGTCTGCAAGACGAGGATGAGCTAATGCACAAGGGAGGAAGAGAGAATCACCTCTTCCTCCTCTTGATTCGACTTGATTTATGTGACAACTTTAAAAACAACATTAGGCACAAATAAAATCACGAAGGATCATTTTAGTAGTAAATCAAGGACTTATTATTGTGATCCGCATCATGTTGGGATGGCTGGGAAACATTTCGTTGAACACATTTACAAGTAATGATGTAAGGCTTTATGGAGATGGAGGTTGACTAAATTCATTATCGGAACACGTAGGTGCATTACTTCCTGCCTCTTTATACCATTAAAATGTGGAGGGACGAGACATCGGTGTGTTCCAGAAGCTTTTCCTCCATGAGTCTAATACACATCTTGTTTTTTTTTATTGTGTATTAAAACTAAAGGTAAATGTGTTTACCTGTATTTATACCTGTATGACGAATGGATAAGCATGAAAACAAGCAATAATACTGGAGTTTAGCTAAATGCAGCTTATGCTAAATCACATAAAAGACAAAATGCTTTAAGTTTGAAGGGACTTATTTACATACACCGTACATGTAGTCCTCGGGTTACGACGGCCTCGACTTACGACGTTTCGCGGTTACGAACGCCCTCCCATTGAAAAGCATTGTTCGAGTTACGCGGTTTATGCGCCTTTACACCAAAAAATACGGTACCGAAACTCAGCGAAGGACAGCAGAAATTTACAGGAGGTTTACAGGAGGGAGGGGGGAGAGTAGCTAGCTTGACACACTCAGTGGAAAATTACTACAGGAGGCCTCATTGTTTGGACAGGCAGACTGGAGCAGAGGAGGTTAGGAGAGCAGTTTTACGTCGTAAACAAAAGGTTTACTGTAAAAAGACCTTACTGTAGGATGGATGGAGGATGGTGTCACCAGACGGTAGAAACAGCGAAGCTGGACCGGAGGAGCAAGAGCTAACATGCTAACAGACCTTGCTGTAAACGCTGTGGACCGCGTGAATAATAATATAATAATAATCATCATTTTATTTAAAAGCGCCTTTCAGGACACCCAAGGACACTTAACAAACCAATATAGTGTAATGCAGATCAAACATTATCAGCGACAAATTGAAATATAAAATACATAAAGGTTATAAAATGCAAGATAATAAAAATACATTTAGTAAAGTTAATGATAAGCTAGTCTAAAGAGATGTGTTTTCAGGGCTGTCTTGAACAGAGAAAGGGAGGTGGTGTTTCGAAGGTCTGGTGGTAGAGCGTTCCAGAGGTGAGGGGCAGAGCAGGTGAAGGCCCTGCTCCCCATGGTGGAGAGGCGGGCAGAGGGTACATGGAGATGTAGCGAAGAGGAGGATCTGAGAGAGCGTGATGGGATGGAGATTTGTAGGAGGTCAGATAGATAAGGAGGGGCAAGGTTGTGGATAGCTTTGAACGTGAGGAGTAGAATTTTGAAGATGATGCGTGATTTAACCGGGAGCCAGTGGAGCTGCTGCAGGACAGGAGTGATGTGGTTATAGTAGGAGGTTTGAGTGATGACACGGGCAGCTGAGTTCTGGACCATCTGTAACTTGTGGAGAGATTTGTTGGGGAGGCCGTAGAGAAGGGAGTTGCAGTAATCGATACGGGAAGTCACAAGACTGTGCACCAGGATGGCTGTGGAGCGGGGTGTGAGAGAAGGACGGAGACGGTTAATATTACGGAGGTGGAAATAGGCAGACCGAGTAATATTGTTGATGTGTGAAGTGAAGGAGAGAGTGGTGTCGAGGATGACACCGAGGCTCTTGACCTGAGGGGAGGGGGATAGCAGAGAGTTGTTAAGGGGGACGAGAAGATGTTCTGATTTTGAAATAGAGTTTTTGGTACCAACAAGAATGATTTCTGTTTTGTTACTGTTTAGTTGAAGGAAATTGTTAGAAAACCAGTGATTTAGCTCATTGAGACAGTCGGTGAGGATGGAGGGTGGGTGGGTGGAGTTAGGTTTTGATGACAAGTAGAGCTGCGTGTCATCAGCATAGCAGTGGAAATGGATGCCGTATTTGCGGAAGATGTGACCTAGAGGAAGGAGGTAAATGATGAAGAGGAGGGGTCCGAGGACAGAGCCTTGGGGGACACCCGTGGAGACAGGGGAAGACTGGGAACGGAAGGATTTAAGCTGAATGAATTGAGTGCGGTCAGAGAGATAGGAGTTGAACCAGTCTAACGGGGTACCTGAGATGCCAATGGAGGTTAGTCTGTTGAGGAGGATAGAATGACAGATGGTGTCGAAGGCAGAACTTAGATCAAGAAGAATGAGGATGGACAGAAGACCAGAGTCAGCAGCAAGAAGAAGGTTGTTAGTAATTTTTACTAGAGCTGTTTCGGTGCTATGGTGGGGGCGAAATCCAGATTGAAACTCTTCATAAATGTTGTTGTTGGACAGGTGAGAGTGAAGTTGACTAGCAACAGTTTTTTCAAGGATCTTGGAGATGAAGGGCAGATTGGAGATCGGACGAAGATTACTGAAGTTGGTGAAGTCAAGACCTGGTTTCTTCATGATGGGGGTGATAGCAGCAGATTTGAAGGCTGTGGGAACAATGCCAGAGGTTAGGGAGGAGTGGATGATATTAGTGATGATAGGGAGCAGACACGGGAGACAGGATTTAACAAGAACAGGAAGCTGCACAGCTCGGCCGTGCAACGAGCTAACATGCTAACAGACGGAGGAAGGCTTCACCAGCTCCCAAAAAGAAATTAACTATTATTTTTCCTTCATTATGGCTCCAAATGTAATGTAAGTGTTTTTTGATAATTATGTAGGGTACTGTGTTAGGATAGGCTAAGTGTTTGGTAACTGTACAGTACCGTACATGTACGTGTATATGGGGCGGCCAGTGTGTATGTGTTTTCCGACTTACGTCGAAATTCGACATACGACGGCGTGTAGGAACGGAACTCGTTCGTAAATCGGGGACTACCTGTATACATATTAAACAAACCACAGACTGATTTATAGATGACTGAATTCACATTTACATTTGCTGCACCGTCATTTTCTGTTACGGACAGTGTAAAAATATCCTCCTTTCATCTTACTGACTCAAAGCAGCCAAGCTCGATGGTTTTACTTTCAAGGACAGACTTTAACCACAGGCTGCGCAGACGTACACAAGTTCTACAGGCATGGAGCCCAGTCACGAGAATCTGCCACGGGCAGCATGCAGGAATTGTTTTTATAACCTTATCAGCTCTCACAGCTCATAGGCAGACAGTGATGACCTCGGCCACCCAGCTGCACATGCAGGATCAAATCAGCTCTCTTTCTGCTCTCGCTGAGAGAGAAAATAACTCTTGTAACACAAACACATGGTTCATGGGCAGTTATCCTCAGCCATAATACCATATTTTCCGAAATATGAGTTGCTTCGGAGTATAAGTCGCATTCACAAGGTGCAAGAACAGGCATTTAATCTGAAATAACAATAACACAGAACATGCCTGGGGTCCTGAACAGGCGTAATTAACATAACAAGCTAACAAGCTAACAAACTGCTGCTCGATTAGCGTTTTGGGCTGCATATTTTATTATCTGCAGTTTGTAATCTGCAGAATAGGATTTTCTTTTTGGGAGCATTTTACTTGTGTTAAGTTTTTCTCAGTTGTCTCTAAGTGATTGTTTGTTTGTTTGTTTGTTTGTTTTTTGGGGGGGGGGGTGAGTTGGCAGTAGAGGAACAAGATATGGTAGTCAAAAGCCTAGAGGGCCCTCTCGCAGCTGCAAATGGTCATGTTTACTCTTTGGTTCACGTCAGTATAAATGAACATTTAAAGCGTCAGTCAAAAATTGCATCACGAATAGGGAAAAACGTAAATAAGTCGCTTCGGACTATAAATCACAGGACTGGCCAAACTATGGAGAAAAAAAAAAGACTTATAGTCGGGAAAATACTGTAGTTGAAAAACATTCATAAACCTTGACCAAAATCCCCTGACAGACAGGAGCACTTTGAGATTTTTGTAAATGAAAAGTGCGTTATAAATTAAATTCATTATTATTATTATTATTAGGAGTACAGTGCAGATGCATGTCAACACATAACACGAAATGCAAAACGGGTCATTTAAAAGTTTGTCTGTTTCTGCTCTTCCCTTTTTCAGTGTTTGTCACAGAGAAAGATGAAAGCACGAAAGATTTCACTTTAGTTTTTACGTCTGAAGTAATCTGGGATCCAACCTGCTGCGGACTGGGTCTTTTTAAAGGCACTCTTTAACATGACATGAACACAAAAAGCCCATCATGAACTTTATGAAAAGGCGCAGACTGAAACGTTTACTCCTGCAGTTTTCCAGATATGATGCGGTTATGCACTCAGTGTAAACAAAACACATAAATCTGCATCTTTTACTCAATAAAATCTGAGCGTAAATATGCATCAAAACAGAAAAATTGTCCATCCCAAACCATTCTTCCACACGTTGCCATTGCTGACCTGTTTTCAGTCACTTCGGCTGTTTCTGCAAGTCAACAAAGCATCGGGCAACCAACTACAAATTTTGTTTACAACTTTTAAATGGTCAGAAAAAAGTTCAGATTCTTTGTTTTACTTCATTTAATGTTTTCCGTCAGTCTTTATGAAATTGGTGTCAATCGTTGTGTATTTTCTCTTTGATTGTGGCCACTGTGGTTAAATGTACTTCAACTAGTTCCTCACTAATTATACACGCTGGTTGTAAAAAGCCCATTGTGTCAGTTTTGTTAAAGCAGAATCATCTTGTCTGCTTCCAGCCGTCATGCAATCTGTTTCTTCAAGGAGCCACTCAAGCCCGCCGTCTCGCCTGAATTGGAGACGATCTCTCTCCGTCAAAGTCCACTTTCTTTTCCTTTCGTCAACGTTGCATCATCATTGCATTAAAGTCATACAAGACGGATCTGATTCCAGACGTCTGCGCTGCATTAATTCATGCTGATAATAGAAAATCAAAGCAGACCTGGAGCTAACTGTGATCAATGGGACAAGTCTCGTCTCAGACGATGACATATTTCAGAAAGATGAGTCAAGATTTCAAAAACACATCTTCAAAACTCAAGTCTTATGAAAAAAACTGGGTTTGCTGCAAATTGGCTAAAAAGAAAAAGAAAACCAGCAACACTTTGCAGTTTCCTGTTAGACTTAAAGGATCCATGTTTACGTAATATAATTAAAGTACTTTGAAGGAAATAGATGAAAATCTCTAAAATATCAGTCAATAAACTATGAATATATAAAATGCAAACACAGAGTAAACAGAGACTAGCAGTGCATGTTTTTTTCATTCAACCTTTATTTATACAGGTTGATCCCATTGAGCCTCGGGGACTCATTTACAAGAGAGACCTGATTGGTTAACAAAGCACTGTAACGAAATTTTAAAAATAAACGTCTGTTTAAACATGACTGAACAGACTGTTGTAAATTCTCATAAAAGTCTTTAAATGAAGAAAAAGTTGATTAGTTTCTGTAAACTAAAGGTTCTGCTTCTCTTCTGAGGGGGTTTCTCGTTTCAAACTAAAACAAAAAGCAAATGTCCAAGCCTTTAATTTGGTGCTTTGTGTTTACAGGTTGAACTTGCATCTAATCGTGCTCCCTACCCTCCCTCCAGATGGTCATATTGGGTTTTCTTGGTATGTTCCTGAATATATGCAAGATCTTTTGGTCAAAATAATCTAACTGTCTACAATGGTGTACCGTAAGGCTCATTCTTAAGGACCCACCCTCTTCACAGTCTACATACATAATGTAGGTCAGTTCATTCCTGATGCATCCTTAGATTTCTATGCCGATGACACAGTTGTTTATTGTCAAGCTAAAGCAGTTTCTAAGGTTTTCCAGCTTTTACAATCTGCTTTTGACATCAGTCAGATTTGTTCTCAAACTTGTGCTAAATGCTGACAAAACCAAAGGGATGTTGATTTCCAACAGGAAGTCGGTACCAGAAGTCCTTCCTCCTATTTGATCTTTGAATTGTGTTCCTTTTGATTTTTTTTTTTTCATTCAACCTTTATTTAGTCAGGTAAATCTTTTGAACCTCATGGGCTCATTTACGAAAGCGACCTGCTAAAACTAAAGAACAATGAACAGCAGTGGTAGAATTTCCTTAAACAATAAACAATAAACAAACAAACAATAAACAATAGAAAACAAAAGAGAGAAAAAAACAAAAGAAAGTTTTTTTTTTTTTTTTTTAACAAAGTATCAAAAAACTAGCAAAACATTATAAGGTAGACGTATAAAATCAAAGACAGGAACAAATCTGCATTGGTTTTTGCCAGGATTCCAACAGATTCTGAAAACCATTTAGAGAAGTCAAGGTCGAGAGCTTCAGATCTTTTTGTAAGTATAAATAAAATGGTTATGGTATGGTAAGGTCGAGAGCTTCAGATCTTTTTGTAAGATATTCCATGAAGCAGGAGCGGAGTAGGAGAAGGCCCTTTTTCCAAGTTCAGTCCTCACTGACGGATTTTGTCGATTCATACAAACATTTGGGTATTTTGGTCGATTTGCATCTCTTTTTTAAGCTTCACGTGAAAACCTAGTAAAGAAACCAAAAGTTAAACTAGGTTTCTTTTTCAGAAACAGATCCTGTCCATCTCTCAACTCTAGGAAATGCGTTGTAACTGTGACTTTCTGTAACTGTGAAGTTTGCATATGATACAGCGGTGGTGGGATGCATCGCAAACAATGAGGTGGAACACCTGGAGAGCTGGTGCAAAGACAATAACCTTCACATGAATGTGAAGAAGACAAAGGAGATGATTGTGGACTTCAGAAGGAACAAACACACCCATGCCCCACTGAAAATAGGTGGGTCTGCAGTGGAAGTGGTCTCCAGCTACAAATACTTGGGTGTACACATGAATGATAACCTCAGCTGGAGCAACAACACCACCAGCCTGATCAAGAAAGGTCATCAGAGACTCTACTTCCTCAGACGGCTGAGACGAGCTGGTCTGAGCAGCCCAGTCCTCACCTCCTTCTACAGGTGTGCAGTGGAGAGCATCCTGTGCTCCAGCATCAACGTGTGGCATGGAGGCTGCACAGTTGAAGAGAGGAAAGCTCTACAGAGAGTGGTGAAGGCTGCACAGAAGTCTGTTGGAGTCAGTCTCCCCACCATCACAGACATTTACACCTCCAGATGCAGGAAAAGAGCCACCTGCATCATGAAAGACCTCACTCACCCAGCACACTCACTCTTTGCCCCACTCCCCTCAGGACGGAGGTTGAGGAGCATCAAATGTAGAACCACTAGACTGAGGAACAGCTTCTACCCTGAGGCTGTTAGACTCATGAATAAATAAATAATAAGAATAATCACTGTGAAATATCACATCATGCTGATGCTGATCTGTTTTCTTGTTGCTGTGTTCATCTGTGACCATCTGCTCATACAGACTCATGTTCGTGCTGCTGTTTATAATGATGTTTTTCTATTACATTAGGGCTTAGTGTATTTCTAGTTGATGTTTTTCTTAGTTATATCCTAGATGTTATTACTGTTTTTCTCTTACATTTTGTTGTTGGATGTAACTGGGACCCTGTGTACATAATCTCGTTTCATCACATGTACTACATGCGGTGCAAATGACAATAAAGACTCTCTGACTCTGACTTTCCTCCCCTCCATTGATTACGGCGACATTCTCTACATGAATGCTCCTACAAGCACTCTGCGGATGTTGGATGTTGTCTATCATGGTGCACTAAGATTCATAACTGGCTGTGATTATCGTACCCACCACTGCTCCCTGTATTCACTGGTTAACTGGACATTATTGACTTCATGTAGACTCTTCCACTGGTATATTTTCATCTTTAGGGGTGGCTGTGGCGTAGTGGTAATGGCAGTCGTCCCCCGATCGGAGGGTTGGAGGTTCGAATCCCGAGTTCCCACACCATGTGTCGTTGTGTCCCTGGGCAAGACACTTAACCCCGAGTTGCTCCCAGTAGGACTGGTTGGCGCCTTGCACGGCAGACTACCGCTACGGTGTATGAATGTGTGTATGAATGGGTGGATGGCTGGTGCTATAAAGCGCTTTGGGCCCCTCATAGGGGGCTGGAAGGCGCTATATAAGTAGCTCCATTTACCATTTAAATCATTTCTTGGTCTGTTGCCATCATACATCGCCTCCTACATGTCTTTGCGTGAGTGCAGCTACAGCGTGCGCTCTCAGGACATGATTACCTGCAGTGTTCCCTCAGTGAGGCCTGAACTTGCCAAAAGGGCCTTCTCCTACTCTGCTCCTGCTTCATGGAATATCTTGTAAAAGATCTGAAGCTCTCAACCTTGATCTCTGGCTTTAAACATCTGCTAAGTTCCTGGAAGAACCAATGCAGACATGTTCCTGTTAGTAGTATTTTAAATTTCTTATAATGTAGCTGTTTTTGTTTAATTTTATATAATTTGTTTTACTTTGTATTTACTTTACATTTTATATGCTTTCATATGATTGTCTATTGTTGTCTGTACCTCATCTGTGATCTCTGATTAAATCAAGTCTCTCTTGTAAATGAGTCCTTGAGGCTCAATGAGACTAACCTGTATGAATAAAGGTTGAATGAAAGAAAGAAAAAATTATCATGAATGATCAAAACATCTCCAAAAGGAACCAGAACAACAAAGATTCTAATTAACCTCGGAAGGGAAGGTAGGGAGTGACAATTGCGATGTGAGTTCAGCTGGTTTAAACAATTGCAATTCTGCACTTTTCTCTTTAAACCTCTCAGGTAAAAAAAACTGTCACTTTTTGTCTTGTAGAGATTAAAGCAAAATGGAGAAAGGAAATTAAAAATTGGAGATGAAATATGCCCATAAAATATGAAAAATAAAATCCTGCATTTTTTTTTTCTTCCTGTTTAAACTGTGGCCTTCCCATCAAACTTTTCCATCGTACAACTGTACAACGCACACAACGTAGACGTGACAAAGCTTAATTTTCTGAATGAAAAACTGAATTTTCTCGGTGAGTTTGGAGATTTATTGAGCGAGGGTCAAAGATTTTTTTTCCTCCTTCTTAATTTCCTGACAGCACAATAAAGCAGCGGTGCCGACACCGGCGAGGCCCTCGTGGCAGCTTTCACAAACATCCCTGTCACATCCCCTCAGCCCGGAGGCACGCCACTTAATTGAAGTGTCATCTTTATGGTCCAGGAGATGCGGTTCTGGAGGAAAAGACATAGACAAGGATCACCTCTGACAGCAATTAAATACAAACCCTGACGTCCGCTGCTTCACTTTGTCTCTCATCACGCCAACTTTTGTAGAAAACATTAGCATGAAGAACGGTCAGTCGGTGGGAAAATACAACTGTACAGTCAAACAACCAGTTGTCTTTTTTTATGGATGCAGAAACAACAGAGAAATTGCATCTCCTGTGAAAATGCAGCATGAATGCTTACTGCTGAAGAACTTGATGAAAAACTGCTGAAATTAGCTAAAAACATGCTGAAATTAGCTGAAATGGAAGAACAAGCCTAAGTTAGCAGAATAAAGCAGAAACAACACTTATTTACTGAATTAAGCTGAAATAAGCAGAAATGGTCACAAAAATTAGGAAATTACCTAAAAAAAAGCTGAAATTAGCAACAACAACAAAAAAAGCTGAAAAGTAGCTGAAAAGTAGCTGAAAAGGCTGAACGAAGCTTACACTACCAGAAGGAAGTGGAAGGAGCCGAAATGAGCTATTAAAAAAAGTAGAATTAGCTGAAAAGGTTAAATTTACTTCAAGACAGCTAAATATAGCTGAAATAGCAGAAAAAGCTTAAACTAGTAGAAAAAGATGAAAGGAGCATAAAAAACTGAAATTAGCATAAATAAGTTAATTAGGCTGAAAGTAGCTGAAATTACCACAAAAAACTTCAATTTATGTGAAAACAGCTGAAATTAGCCAAGATTGCAAAAAAAAAAAAAAAAAGTAGCTGAAAAGGTAGAACTAGCATAAATTAGCAGAAAAAAGGAGAAAGAACGTTTGCTGAAAGAAGCAGAAACTAGCGCAACAAGTAGGACATTAGCTGAAATAAGCAACAAAACAGCTGAAAGGCAGCTAAAAAGGCCACAAGAAACTTAAGTATAACAGAAGGAAGTGGAGAGAGTATGTTGTTGCTGAATTGGGCTGAAAAAAGTTTAAATGAGTTTTAAAAAATGTGAAATTGGCTGAAAATTTTAAAATCATCATAAAAATAGATAAGTAACTGAAATAAAAAGCTGAAACTTGCACAAAGAAACTGAAAGGAGTATAACAAGCTGAAATTAGTCGAAAGAAGTTGGAAAAAGCTCAAAAATGTTGAAGTTAGCGCAAAGAAACTGAAAGGAGCACAAACAGCTGAAATTAGCTGAAAAAAGTTTACATTTGCACAAGGACGCTGAAAGAAGCTGAAGCAGAACAAAATGTGAAAGCAGCAGCAAAAGGTTGTAAACAGATCTAAAGATGTGAAGGATGTAAAATGAGCTCAGTTCATTTTCTATGAGAAGAAAAGTGGCAGAAAAAGCTAAATACATGTATTTCAAACAGCTAAAGTTGCACCAATACCAAAAGTCATATCATCCTTCTCCTGAACAAGCTGAACATTTTGATTTTTTATGATTTGTTGAAACAGCTTAAACACTTGTGGAACGAGAAAGTTGTCCAAAAATGTATGGAAGTAAAATGGATCACAACAGAGTTCAGGCGTTCACACAAAAACAAAATCAAAGTGAAAACTGGTTGAAACAAATTTAAACTTGCAGCCACTGATACAAATGTTTAGACAGTTTTTATGTCAGACAGAGTGATTGAATATAATAAACAACTTTACGTTTTTATTTATAAATGGATCGGACACGTTCACCGTGATGCCTGAGTTGGACTCAGACGGTACCTACAGTGTGAGTGGAGTTACACGGCCTCAGTAATTGATGCTCGGATGTGTTTTCCCACCGATAATGTGTCTTCGCTGTCATGGGGTTGCTGCTTTCCTTCCTTTTCGCTCCGCTGTCAAAACAGAGCATGTGTCTCCCCAATGAAGATGGATGACTCTCTGTCGGGTGGATGCTGAGGGATCCAGAGGAGGAGTGGGAGACGGAAGGAGGGGAAGGATGGAGAAAGAATGCAGAGCAGAGCTGGAGGGAAGCAGAGGTGGGACTCAGGGGGGGAGAAAAAGTGAAAGAGTGAAAGGAGGGGGGAGGGAAAGACAGATGAGTGAGGAGGACGGGGTGAGATACAATACAGGGGAGGGAGAAAGTTGAGGGAGTTTATCTGGAGGTTCTCTTGTTTAGATCAAGCTTTAAAAATAGTTTCCTGTAGAGACACACGGGCCTCGGACCAGAACCCAAAACATGCTGACTTTTATTTTGATAGTCTTCCTGTAGAGACACACGGGCCTCGGACCAGAACCCAAAACATGCTGACTTTTATTTTGATAGTCTTCCTGTAGGATACCACAATATATCTACTTCCAGCTGCTTTTAATTTCTAAAATTGGTACCACTTTACAATAAGGATCCCCTCGTAGATGGCTAATAAATAGTTTATAGATATGTTATTAATTCCTCTATAAATGTGTTATACATCATTAATAACTGCTTATTATGCATTAATTAAGGGTGAGAAAGAGACAAAACTGACCAGTTTCTTGCTAAATAGTGAGCCAGATCTGTTCACCTAGTTCATCTAGTGCTGTTATATTAAACATATCAGACTACGGGAGGTTTCTACCTCACAAGGTAGTAACTTAGTCTGATAAGTGGAGCCTTATTGTAAAGAGGTACCAAAACATTTATATTAAACTGATTATTTTATTTTTATTCATTTTTTTATTTTTATTTTATAAATTTATTCATTTCAAATTTA
>JBBPBX010009453.1:14894-41405 GCA_038048925.1 Garcialebias charrua | reverse complement strand
AAAAAATACATGAAATGAAAGGAGGCAAGATAAAATTTTATTATCATATTTTCTGGACTATAAGTCGCACCTTTTTGCCTAATTTGCATGCCCTGCAATTTATAGAGGTGAGACTTGTTTATGGATTTTTTCGCATATTTTTAGACCAATTTTTGGCTCATATATGACCGTTTTTCCATTTTGGCAAAAATGGTGCAGTACCACTTTCGGCCGCTAGGGGTGCAGTACCACCTTTGTCCGCTAGGGTACACCAACCGTTCCCAACTCATGTGTCTGACGAGAGCCTCCTCTGGACGGACTCAGTCTGTCGTAGCCCGGCCTCCTGCTCTGGAGGTATGGCTATTTCGCTGTTAGCTTAGTGTTTGTTAGCAAAATAGGTCAAGAACCACGGGACAGATTTTGATCAAACTTACAGAACGTAATCACTAGATGGATATTTAAAACTGATTAGCTTTATGAGATGTTTGAGATAAAATTCGATGTTTTATAGACGTAAATGTGTCGCGGTTAGCTTAATTGATTTTTCCTTGTGCGTTTGAGCAAATAGCTCAAACACCACACAGCAGTTTGTTTGTTTTTCAAACTTAGAGGAAGTAATCACTAGATATACATTTACAAACTGTTAGCTGTTGGAGTTATTTGAGATAAAATTAGATGTTTTATAGACATAAATGTGTTACGGTTAGCTTTGTTGTTTTTCCTTGTACTTTTTATGTACCCTGGAGGTAAGACAGTTTTAAAAACATCATTGTTTTGTTTGGGTTGGCTACCGTCTGCTAAACAAACAGTAGCAACCTAATGCAGCACTTTTTTTTTACTCAGCCTGCTTCAATCAGGCTTGATTAGGCAGAGCTGCTGCCAAACTGCAGATCCTGCATATAAAACAATTAGGTTGTGGTCATGAAGAGCACGGAGGTTTGATGCATGAAACAGGGGTTTGCTGCATGAAATAGAGAAGCTGAGCTTCTGTGGAGTTATCTGAAACAGATTGTGGGACCAAAGATGTTCTCCGTCCACCCTGGTTATTTTGGTGAGTACTCCTGAAGGGAGTTGTGTTTTGAGCTAAAGCTCTTGAGGTTTGGTGCTGTTTAACAGCTCATGTAGAGCAAAGGGTGCTCTTGTAACAGCTCTAGTGCTTACTAGGGTTGTGTGAAGCTAGAGTAAGCCAGTGGAGGCTAGTGGAAGCTGGTTTGAAACCTAGTGGGGGTCAATAGAAGTCAGCTAAGGTTTGTTGGAACCAGCTGAAGATACACTTAAGATAAATCTTAGTGTTGAGTGACAGCCTTGGTGCTATGTGGTGAACAAACATTGAGGAGAGCTCTACCCTCTACATTTGTTTGTGAGTTTGCTCAAGGGGGAGTAGTAGTTGAGCTGTTTGAGCTCTTAAAAACGACTCTGATTGTTAATTAGAGTTCTGTGTGGGTTGAGGCTCCTTAAGAGCCATTTGAATCTTTTGCCTAAACTTAGGAAGTGTGGGCCTATGCCACTGAGGCCCAGTTTGAGTTAAACTTTGGAGACACTGAGGGCAATGTCTGTACAGTTATCCAGGAGGAGGACAGCTGGGGTTAACAGTGAGAGACTGTTACCTTTTCTCTTTTTCATTTCTGTTGTACTTTGACTGTGTGAGTGTTGGTAGTCCAGTTTTCGTCTTTTGTTTGTGTAGAGGGACTTTTATTAGGTAGATTGTTGCCTGGGGAGACACGACGGCCCTGTACAGGGTTGGGTTTGCCTGGGTGGCGTTTTATTCTTTTTGGCCAGACTCACCGGTCCACCATTTCTTTGAACTTTTTATAATTTAGTTTTTCTTTTGAATGCTGAACCAGAGGAGGATGCTCCAGTCCTGGTGGGAGAAGCCTGGGAGGACCTTGCCAGCCTGGAGGGCTTTATTCTAGTTTAATAAAATTTGTTTTAATTCTTTTTCTGTGTCCAGTGTCCACTTTGTATGTTTTGGCCTTTATGGGTCGTAACACTTTTTCAAAACGATTTTTTTTTTAAATCCAACAGATTTGACCATTACATGAATTTATTAAGGAACGGTTAAGCTGACACATGTTTGCTATAATTTTCAACAAATAATTGTTTTTACCGTGTTAATCTTGTGAAAAGTCCTTCTGTGCATGCTTCTGTGGTCGTCATTTTCAGCAGGTCAAATGACGCACTGACGCGTCGCATAGTGGTGATGCATAATAGATGTGACTTATATAAAGTCGCGACCTGTTTATGGATTTTTCCAATTTATTGACAATAATTGGACAAAGCGACTTATATAAAGGTGCGACCTATAATCCAGAAAATACTGTGTATCTGCCCCTTCTTTCACAAAATTAGTTCAAACAATCAATTCAAACAGTAATCCCCCCAAAAAGAAAAACATTACACAATAAATAACTCGTCATATTTTACCATACATACATTTTGATACAAACCAATTTATATGCATTTTTCCAGAAACCTAATTTTATTCATTTTCTTAAACAAAGTAATTGTTTTTGCAAGTTTAATATCATTTTCTAAACCATTCCATAGACATATTCCATAAATTAAAATTACATTTTATAGTTCTTTGCACTGTATTAAAGTCAAAGATGAACGCTCATAAATGTAACAAATAATCAATGGGGGGGAAAAAACAATGGTTTTTTGTTCATATTCATTTTGAAAAAGTTAAATGTGTTTTTTTTTCCAGCATTGTGTCTTGAATTATAAACAACTGCTGGTTAAATGCCTTAAATTAAACAACCACTGTTAAACTGTTAAATGGGAGTGAGGTTCAGTGGATTATCAGCAGGCATTGGGTTCAACACTCTCTGACAAAATATTATCAGCAGGCATTGGGTTCAACACTCTCTGACAAAACAACCACCAGCACTGGCTCTCCCCAAGGGTGTGTTTTATCTTCACTGTTATTTATTCTGTACACAAACTCCTGCAGAAGTACTTTCCCAAATAGACATTTAATTAAATATGCTGATGACACTGCCCTGGTAAGCCTTTTAAACGACAAGGAAGAAGAGCACGGACCAGTTCTGGACTTCTTCATTAATTGGTGCAAACAATCGAAACTGGTTCTGAACACGGACAAAACAAAAGAAATGACTATTGACTTCAGGAAGCTTCAGTCATTCTCTCCAACAACCATCAATGGAGAGAAGATTGAAACTGTCTCGTGCTACAAGTACCTGGGCGTGGTTCTGGACTGTCACTTAAAGTGGGACTCATGGGCTGACCTTATTTGCACCAAGGCTCAGCAGAGGATGTATTTTTTAAAGAAACTGGGTTCTTTTAGAGTCAATAACTCAATGCTTTTAATGTTTTATTCTGCTTTTATTGAAAGTATTTTAACATTTTGTAACATATGTTGGTTTGGCAATGCTACAGAGGCTCAGAAGAAATCCTTGAGAAGTATAGTAACTACAGCCAGCAAACTGTTAGGGACCACTCTGCCAAGTATGGAAAAGATATACATGGACAGAGTTATGAGGAAGGCAAACAAGATTATAGCAGACAACACACATCCCCTAAGATCTTCATTTGAGTTGCTTCCTTCAGGGCGAAGGTACGGCCTTCCTTTATTCTCAAGAAACAGAACAAAATTCTCTTTCATACCACAAGCAATTAAATCGATAAATAATACTAAGGTATCATGAATTACTGAGCTAAAATGTCTTTGCTGTAATGATGGATGTTAATGTCATGTTTGTATAAGTATGTCCTTTATGTCAATGCCTGCTGACAATGTTGCAAACTAATTTCCCTACGGGGACAAATAAAACTATCTATCTATCTATTGTCTTATCTGCAGTAATCAGCAATCAGAATATTATCAGTCTGTGTTACCTTAAAACATTCCGAGCTTTAACACGTTTCATAGACATTTACACAAACACTGTTTTATAAACCTTTACATTGCTCTTACAGTTGTGATGTTTGTAAAAGTTTATTTTACGCTGAAAGTTGTGTTGTGCAGTTTGTCAACTGAGATGCTTCATGTGAAACGCATGATGCAAATGTGAACTTGTGACCCCGGCAGCGTAACTACCTGGTGGAGAAGAATGGACCGTGCAAAACTGAAAGTCATGCACCATAACTCATGTTCCCTGAAGGAAGGGAACGAGGTGCAACATACTTGCTATGGGAATTGCGCCCCCGCGCGATTACCTGAAGGAATGTACTCACGCCTTTACGGCTAGGGGCGTCACTGCCGCGCCAGAGGTTCCACCCTCTGGGTACTTAAGCGGCTTGCGCCCCTCCATCTTTCTCCAAAATTGCACTTCACCAAGCTTTCAGCATTGAAAAGGGCCAGATATGTTGCACCTCGTTCCCTTCCTTCGGGGAACATGAGTTATGGTGCATAACTTTCAGTTCCCTTTCAGTCGGTCTCTCGGTGCAACATACTTGCTATGGGAACGTAATCCATTCACGCCCTTGAAATGCTCAGCAAAGTGCATGTGAGAACATCCGTCCTAAAAGACAGGCATCTCCCAGCTACTTTCTGCAGGGAATGCAAAAAGCACATGCTAAGAGGAAAAAATGCCAAATGCAAGAAACACCAAGGTGATGTTTCCACTGGGCATATATATGTATACACCAACTAGAGACAGCTAAACGTGCTCCGTCAATGTGAATACTTATCATCCCCTTTTCCCATTGGAACATCCTGAGAAACAGGAGGAAAAATTGACCCACCACGTCACAACAAATTGGGTGACAGATGTGGAGGTAGAAAACCCAAGCCAAGCAGGGTAACCTCTCAGGTCCTTGGTAACCTTCTTCTTAATGTTGTTGTTGTTTGTCTTGGGACAAAGCAACAAAAGCCTTAGGCTCTCAGCCAGATCCCTTCAGAGGCCAGGCTGAAAGTTGCCATAACTCTGGATGTGGGTGTAGACGCTGCCCACGTGCCTGAGTCAGTAGGTCCCTGTGAGAAGACAATTGCCATGGTAACCCAGATAGCATTGAAATCAGCTCTGGGAACCACGTCTTCTGTGGCCACCTGGGAGCTATGAGAATCAAGGAGAGAGCTCCCTGACGTACCCGTTCCAATGTCGCCCCGATCAGAGGGACAGGTGGAAAGGCATAGTAGAGCATCCCTGCAGGCCAATCATGTACCAGAACATCCATACCCAATGGAGCGTCTGCTTCCCTTAAGGAGAAATAAAGGTCACAGTGTGAACTAGCCCTGCAGACGAACAGGTCCACAGAGGCTTTCCCAAATCGTGACCAGACCTGTTCCACAATCCGTGGGTTCAGGCTCCATTCTGACGCCAAAAGAGGTCCTCTTGAGAGGGCGTCCGCTCCATAATTTAGTTCACCAAGGACATGAGTCGCCCTAAGTAACAAGATTCTTGGAGCACACCATGTGAGCATCCTCTGTGCCAGTCCTAGAAGGGCCCGAGACCTTGTCCCTCCCTCTCTGTTGATGGACTCTGTGGTCCTGTTATCTGATTTCACCAGGATGTGTTGTCCAGCAATCAGACCTTTGTTGAAGAAGTATTTTAATGACAGAAATACAGCCAAAAACTCCAGGAAGTTGATATGTAATCTTGCTTCCTGTTCATTCCAAAGGCTGCGGGCATTCTGATTTCTACAGATCGCCCCCCATCCTGTTTTTGAGGTGTCCGTCGTGATGACCACACGAGATGACACCCTTCTAATGAGACCCCTTCCGTGAAAATGGACAAATCTCTCCAGGGTTCCAGGGCCTCCAGGCACTCTGGATCTATCCTAACCTTCTCTGCCTGATTAGGCAGGTTCTGGACCTGAGTGAAGTTGGCCCCCCCACCTTCTCGAAATCAAACCAAATTGGCGTCAAACGTTTGTGCTACGTTTGTGCTGGTTTGTGCAGCAAAAATTTTCGTTTGTGCCGCTATCATTTTAAAGTTATAAAGAAATGTTTCTAGAGGTCATCAAAGGTCAACCAGCCCCCCCACCTTCTTCAAATCAAACGAAATTGGTGTCAATCAACTCGGCTACGTTTGTGCTGGTTTGTGCAGCAAAAATTTTCGTTTGTGCTGCTTTGGTTTTGAAGATATTAATGAAAGTGTAAAGGTCAAAAGGTCAACCTGCCCCCCCACCTTCTCGAAATCATACGAAATTGGTGTCAATCAACTCAGCTACGTTTGTGCAGGTTTGTGCAGCAAAAATTTTCATTTGTGCCGCTATCATTTTAAAGTTATAAAGAAATGTTTCTAGAGGTCATCAAAGGTCAACCAGCCCCCCCACCTTCTTCAAATCAAACGAAATTGGTGTCAATCAACTCGGCTACGTTTGTGCTGGTTTGTGCAGCAAAAATTTTCATTTGTGCTGCTTTGTTTTATGAGATATTAAAAATTATTTATAGGTCTACCAGAGGTCATATCCCCACAACTTGCTCCAAATCAAACCAAAGTGGTCTACTTTTTTAGTGCTCCGTTTGTGCAGGTTTGTGCTGCTTTGGCTTTGAAGATATTAATGAATGTTTAAAGGTCAAAAGATCAACCAGACACCTCACTTTTATGAAATCAAACAAAATTGGTGTCAAACATTTGTGCTCCGTTTTTGCTGGTTTGTGCATCAAAAATTTTCATTTGGGTTAGCCTTAACCATTGCTTTGAACATATTACTGAAACCTTAAAGCAGAGAAGCTTCACTTAGTCCATTATAACCAACTCATGATCACAATTGTTTACAAATGACCTATATTTGTCTTGATTATCTGGCTTTACAATTAAGCGCACAGAATATTCAACAACATTCTACAATAAAAGATTATTTGTTTAAAGAACACTACATTCATCCTTTATGTTTCGTGTCACCAAGCGTTCAAAGTTGCCCTTCTGGTGCAATAACTGTTATTTTTGGTGTTATCCATGTTGAAAGACCTTTATCAACTAACATAACTCCTTGTCATCTAAAGGCTGGGGCATAGCTGCGTGCTGGCGCGAGCGCGGCGCCCCGCTGTGTGAGCGCCGTGCGTGCGCCGCTGCACAAGCCCTTTGAACGTTTGCGCGAACGCGCCAAGCTCTTTTTTTACGAACGTGCACGCTTGCGCGGTGTCTCACAATAAACTGCCCTGGTGGCGGACTGTTTTGTATGACACAAATGAATTAAATTCCTCTTCTTCATCGCTGATCGGGCCTTTTCTTTTGTTTTTTTGCCAAAAGTCAAGTGATCGCTTGAAGCGGTCACCATTCACTTCCTCCTCCGATGAGGAGGAATGAATGAACTTGTCACGAGTGAACTAAACTCATGTCCAACGTGGATGCGCAGGTTCTAAACATTTCCTGGTGTGCTTGTCTGCTGTGTGGGTTGAAGGACCAGCGCTCCCTGTTTTAATTTTAATTTTTAGGACTTTTTTATTAACATATAAACACAGAACAAAGCTGCACAGCCCTCTGCCTTTTCTTCTCAGACCCGACATTCTTCTCAGACCCGACCTGTCAATCAAATCAGTAGGCTGTCAGCAAATGACCAATCAGCGACCTCAATTTGTCCCGTAGCTAAACGCTCCGCCCTGCTTCTGCTCAAATGACATCAAGTATTTGGAGCGAAAACGTTGGAGCCACACGCTGCTTCACGCTGAGCTCTGCTGTGAACCCCCCACGCACAGCACACGCGCGTGGCGCGGCGCTCGTGGCGGCGCTCGCTTGAGCGCGGAGCTTTGCCCCAGCCTTTAGTATTATGTTCAGAGCAACATGTGGCTAATGTATTTAATATGAAAGATTGCTAAACATAAACTTGAGTTGAACAAATGTTAAAATAAAGTATGCATTCAATTGGACAAAAACGTTAATATGCTGGTTACAGAAATAGCAAAGCTCACCATCACTCTTTTACATAGAGCACAGCGTGAGGGCATATGCTGTTTTTTTCAGATGGTGTCATTACTTCTTTTCTGAGGTCATCGTACATTTCCCAGGTGCCCGGGGGCCTCTTACAAAATGCCACATAATGCCCAATAGTTTCAGGCGTTGGACCCTCCTGAAATGCTATGATGGCTTTCAGTGTGAGTCTCTGTTCTTGAAGTTGAAGGGTTAATGGAAATTCACTGAGGGAAAACTGCTTGGGTTTGGTGACACTTTGCTCCACAGTTGTGGGACAGAATTGTCCAAGGTCTGTGTCAATCCAGACAAGTTCTCGCACTCTGTGACTGACAAACAGTCCCCATACAGAGGATGTTTTCTGACATGTTTGTTTTCATTCTGCTGGGCATGTATCAGGACTTTGGATTGGTCTTAGGCATGGATATGCTGCAAGGTGGAGCCCTTGTTCAACAGCAGACTGAAGGTGAGCTATGCCAGAAGATGACAGGGCTGACAAGTCAATGGAAATGAAAGGTACTTTCCTTGTATTTGGAACGTGAAGTTTACAGTACAGAGAGGAACACTGTCTTGTGAAGTGAATACTTGGATTTTCTGTCATTATATTTTGAATAACTGTAAACACATGGCACTATGCATCAACATGATGAACACCAGACTTCAACTGAACAGGGCTGAATATTGAGCTCAGAATCTCAGCTTTCAAAGAATAGGTATGTGGAATGACACCCTATGAAGCAATGTCTTTCACAAGCTGGATCACTTTATTTTTCTCTGTACCTTTTAGCACATTCAGAGCAGAAACACTGTCACAGAAAGCATAGCACATACCTTGACACAAGCGACACACATACCTTGTGTTGGTGACGCAGTACCGTTCCTTGCCGACTCTGATTGGTTGTTGATTATTTCCATTTTTTAAAAGCCCCAGCTTAACTTTTTTCAATTTTATAGCTGGGGGGTCTGGTTGACCTTTTGACCTTTAAACTTTCATTAAGAGTCAGAGTCAGAGAGTCAGAGTCAGAGAGAATTTATTGTCATTTGCACCGCATGTAGTACATGTGTTGAAAACGAGATTATGTACACAGGGTCCCAGTTACATCCAACAACAAATGCAAGAGAAATACAATAATAACATCTAGGATTAACTAAGAGAGACATCACATCAGCTAGTAATACACTAAGCCCTAATGTAGTAGAAAAACATCATTATAAACAGCAGCACGAACATGAGCAGATGGTCACAGATGAACGCAGCAACAAGAAACAGATCAGTACAGTATCAGTATGATGTGACATTTTGCAGTGTTTATTCTTATTATTTATTTATTCATGAGTCTGACAGCCTCAGGGTAGAAGCTGTTTCTCAGTCTAGTGGTTCTACATTTGATGCTCCTCAACCTCCGTCCCGAGGGGAGTGGTGCAAAGAGTGAGTGTGCTGGGTGAGTGAGGTCTTTCATGATGCAGGTGGCTCTTTTTCTGCATCTGGAGGTGTAAATATATTAAAGCCAAAGCAGCACAAACCTGCACAAATGGAGCACTAAAAAAGTAGACCACTTTGGTTTGATTTGGAGCAAGTTGTAGAGATGTGACCTTTGGATGACCTATAAATAATTTTTAATATCTCATAAACCAAAGTAGCACAAACGAAAATTTTGCTGCACAAACCAGCACAAACGTAGCCGAGTTGATTGACACCAATTTCGTTTGATTTGAAGAAGGTGGGAGGGCTGGTTGACCTTTGATGACCTCTAGAAACATTTCTTTATAACTTTAAAATGATAGCGGCACAAACGAAAATTTTTGCTGCACAAACCAGCACAAACGTAGCACAAACGTTTGACGCCAATTTGGTTTGATTTCGAGAAGGTGGGGGGGCCAACTTCACTCAGGTCAGGTCTGGCTGTATTCCTTGGTTTAGCCATAGCTGCATGGGCCGCATTTTCAGTAATGCGTGTGGCACACAGGGAATGGCTGCCGCCAAGAGGCCTAAGAGGCATTGGCAGGTTTTCACAGGGACCCGTTGGTCCAGTTTAAATCTTTCCAGTCAACGGCGAATGGAGGAAACTCATTCCTTCGAGAGCTGTGCTCTGTACTGGATGGTGTCGATCTATACTCTCAAAAATACGGTAACCCGTGATGGAGTCAAATCGCTTTTTTGTAGGTTTATGACAAAACCAAAAGACTCCAGGTGAGAAATCACCCTATAGGAGTGTGACTGGGCCTGCTTTCTGCTTTCAGCCAGAATCAGCAGGTCATCTAGGTAATTCATGACCCTGAGTCCTTGATTCCTAAGAGAGGTCAGGGCTGCATCCAGACATTTAGTAAATGTACGCGGAGCAGTCTTTAAACCAAAGGGTAAAGCTTTGAATTCATAAGCGTTTCCCTCGAAGGCAAAGCGGAGGAACTTCCTGTGTTTCCTCTATAAGCCTATATGGAAATAGGCATCTTTTAAATCCATTGTACACGCATAGTCTCCAGGTATCACAGACTGGAGGACTTGCCATAGTGTAAGCATCTTGAACTTAAATGTTTTAATCCTCTTGTTGAGAGTCCTGAGATCCAGAATCGGTCTCAGGGAATTATCCTTTTTGGGCACCAAGAAGTATTTACTGTAGTGGCCAGAGCGTAGCTTGCGTCATGAGACCAAGCTAATCACTCCCTTTTGCAGCATTGTTGAGACTTCCTCCCTCAGCACGTGTGCACGTTTAGGGTTAATTTTAGATTGCAGCACCCCTGTGAAGCGGAGCGGTCTTTTTGAGAACTGCAACTTGAGCCCATGACGTATCGTTGTCATGACCCAATCATTTGGTAAACACGCCTCCCAGGCCTGCGCATGCGCACTGAGCCTGGAGGGCATGTTGAATTGCTGCTCGTTGTGTTTTAGCGCCAGAGGGGTGACCTTTGACCCCTCCTGCACTCTTTTGAGCAGGCTGGTCGGCCCGACAGAAGATAGTGCGAGATCTGACCGTCTTTGGTAGAGCTCGTGTATCTTGCTGTGGTTCATAGTTTGACCACATGGTTTGTTTATAAAAATGGGACTCGAGTCAAGAACCAGGGCAGTCTGTGCTTTGGTACTTTTATTTCTGTACATGTCTGAAACAGTGTTTGTTTTGTTTACACATGCAATATTCGAGTCATGTTTGGTGCGCGCACATATACCACTCGCTCCTCGTAGTTTTTTACAAGGGGAGACTGGGCTCAAGAGGTTAGGTTCCCGTACCACGTTGGGCGGGCAAACCTGTAAAATTATCAGTTCGTCCTGTTTCATCAGGTTCGAGTCTGTTTTCCACATTGGGTCACTGAAGAGGTCCTTGGCCAGTACTGGAAGGTTTCACCGCCACCAGCGGGTCTCTTCCGTGGTAGGCCACGCATGTCTTCCTTTGGGGGTGCAAAGCTTTTCCTCGGCAACCCTTCGCGGAGGGCTTCCGCCTGTTTGCGTCTTTGTTCCAGCCTGGCCTGGACGCGTTCCAGGGCTCTCCCGAAGAGTCCCGTTGACTCGATGGAGTGCTGGAGGAAAGTGGACCTCTGGTTTTCTGAGAGGTCCGACAGAGTTAGCCAAAGATGGCGCTGGGCGACAACTATTTCCGCCATTGCCTTGCCTTGGGAAATGGCTATTGTCCCTATCATGCAGAGCACGAGGTCCGAGGCACGGCGGGCCTCCTCCATGGCTTCCGTTGTGGCCTGCTCGTCTTTTGTTACCTGGATATGTTGGAGTTTTTCCGCCAGGTATGCCTGCACCATGGTCGATGCATTCATTGCGCGAGCCGCAAGGCCCTGAGCCTTGTAGCACTTCTCGAGTTGTTTCTCCGAAGCGCGACAGGCCCTGCTGGGTAGCGTGGGTTTCATCCCCGGGGCTGTGGGGGCCAGTTGAGCCACCAAAGTCTCCTCTATCAGGGGTGCATTGGCGAGGCCTGCTGTCTCCATTCCCGCGACGTCAAGGAGTTGGGATAATGGCAGCATGATGGAAGTGTAACGCCTAAAGGCCAGGCAGTTGACTGCGGCTACAAAAGCAGCATCAGAAGAGTGTCCTTTAAAAGAGCCTGAGGTGTGAATGAAAACAGGAGGCCATGGTTTCAGTTTTGGTGTATATATATATTAAAGTGATTGTGCACAAAATAAGACAAAAACAAAAACAGAAAAGACAAAAACAACAAGAGTCACAATAGTTGAGTCACCAAATACATGTACTCATTTCAAAGTCCATTATCAAGTCCATAGTTCTAGCTCGCCATCTGTAAATCCATGTTGGAGATTCTGGTCCAAAGAAAAAAACCCGACCTATAGGTCAGAAATACACATTAAGAATTTCATTCCAATTAAAATAACCAACTGTCATATAGCATGTACAGATATATAAAGAAAATAAACATCTTGATATATATAATCATTCAAAATCAACATTTACTGTAAGTAATTGTCAATCAACCATGGTTTAAGTATAGTTAACTAGAAATAATGTAATTCAGAATCATATTTCCAGTCAATCAATTTAAAGTGATCATATTTCCAGTCAATCAATTTAAAGTGATCATATTTCCAGTCAATCAATTTAAAGTGCACTTTCAATAATCATTTATCAAAAAAATGATTATTTAACATCAAGTCTTCTAAAATAATCAAGCCGAGAAAAAAGAAAAGTAAGATATTGTGCAATATTAAGTTCAAACAAAAGTGTAGCTACATTCTTTTCAATTGATTTTTCAGGCATTCCAACTTCATTGTCATTTTAGTTTCAATATAAAAAGTCTTAAAACACACACAAAACATAAGTAATGCAACCAACAACTGAGTGCATATACCAGACCTGTGTCCACAATTCAGCTTCCATTTTATATAAATATATAAAAAAACAATTGTTTTACCTCTTCAACTGAGTGAGGAGTACTTAACCTCAATGCACAGCCTGGTGGTGATTAATGGCAGAATCCCACAAGAGTTTGAATTAGTTGAATTAGAGCCACCAGTAACTCTGGTAAAACAACATTTCAATGAGCAATCACATGGTTGTCTTAAACATGAACAATATTGCTATAAGATATCAAGCTCACCATGTATTTTGAGTTGCAATTTGCTGATCTGAAGAGTGCAGCAATTTGTTTGGGAGACGCCCAGTGGAGCACACCACAGCCACAGTGGAGAAAGAGGAAGTGAACTATGACCCATGGCTTAAAAAAAGTTAGAGAGTTGGGGCAACACAGGAAGTGGACCCGCCAAAATAAATGTCATAGACTAGATGTGGGTTACAGAAGCTCCGGGTTCCGCCCAGGAGCGTTTGAGCTCCATGAGGAAGTCCGGAAAAATTGGCATTTTCTGTGACGTTGTCGGCTGTTTCGCGTAGAAGTAGCTTCCCGCTAGCCTCGTAGCCTGTTGGCGAGGCGTGGGGTCTGGCCATGTGACCTGCAGGGCATCTGCCGTTCTATGGCACAGGTCGAACAGGGCAGGTACCGACAAGTCCGGTTCCGGTAAGATTTGCGCCAGGTTCTTGGAGGAATCAGCAGTTTTTCCTTTGTGACCATATTCGGCTTCTTGGTCGGACACTTCAGGCGTCAAGTCTTCAGCGGCAACTGAGGAGTCTGACATGTTGTCCTCTCCGACTCGGCCGTTGCATTCCAGATCCACGTTGTCGAGCTCCAGTTCAGGAGCGAGCACTTTAGTGCGACGTGCGACCTTCAGCGCCGCGTTTCTAGCTATGGATTTGGCCAACATGTCAGCCCGTCATTTCCTCACTACTGCCGACATTCGGCGGCAGTGAGAGCAGGAGTCGGGGAATTCCAGCGCTTTTCTCGCGTGCAGAATCCCTAGGCAGACAGGACAGGCCTCGTGGGTGTCCGTCGCCGAGAGGGAGTAGCCACAGCCGCTGGGGCATGGGCGCGAGAGAGGACTCGTCGTATTGGTTTTCCTCCTCCTTGTCCTCCGTTTTCCCTTCTCGGGAGCCATGTCCGGCGAGGAGCGTTGAAGTTGTTCCTATTTTTCTTTTGTTTGAAGCCGTCTTCTCCGTCGTCTTGCTTACGCTGGTTAGCCTGCTAATGATAGCAGGAGGTTGTGATGCAGTTAGCGCCGTCGAGCGAAAAGCTGCGGAAAACAAGAAAACTTCGAAGGTGAGTAGAAAAACGCTGGACTAGCTTTCGCCAGCCCAGCAATACGCAGGAAAATTTCTCTGTACGTTCAGTGTAGGGAGCAAGCTCACCTCAGTCGAGCGATGCAACAACAGAGAAGTCCCACGAAGTTCAGGTGTTAAGCGAGGTGAATGGCAAAAAAGAGAAAGATGGAGGGGCGCAAGCCACTTAAGTACCCAGAGGGCGGGGCCTCTGGCGCGGCAGTGACGCCCCTAGCCGTAAAGGCGTGAGTATATTCCTTCAGGCAATCGCGCGGGGGGCGCAATTCCCATAGCAAGTATGTTGCACCGAGAGACCGACTGAAAGGGAACCCAAAATGCTTCAACTGCATCAACATTTATAATTTTTTAACACATACTTAGTTTTGAATCAAATAATTATTCTAACCTGTTGTGCTTAAAAGGCATTTTCATTGCAAACATAAAATCTGTCATCCTGGACTATATGTATCAAAATGGCTGTGATTACGTGAGTCGTTTTCCAGATATATTGATGTGCAATTCTGAAATGCAGGTATTCGCTCAACGTAAACAAAGCAGTTTTTATCTGCATCCTTTAAATCTGAACATAAAAATGTCACTGTAAATGCAGATTTGGGACCCAAGGATGCAAACTTCATATGAGGAGCTCAAAAACAAAACTTTTTTTTAATAAGGCAAAAATAACTAATAAATAAATAAATAAACGAGGATGTGAGGCAGTTCTGGGAGGCACAAGGAGGATCAGATGCAACGTGTTTAATGTGCAACACTCAACTTGGGAAAGAAACAAAGACGAGGAACTTCATGGACTGAGGCTAACGAGGAGATGGGAGACTACTGGTCTTAATGAGACAGGGTACAGGTGGGCGTGGCCAGCTGAACACAGAGACATGAGTGGTGGAACAAAGAAATACACAAAAACACACGAAAACACAAGGAATAGAACTAAACACAAGAATAACCACAGAAGATAAAGCATGTTCCAAAAGGCATAAATCAGGGTTATTCAACTGGTGGCCCAGGGGCCAAATCGGGCTCACAGGTGAGCTCAGTTCAGCCCACCAATGGGTTTATTTTTTAATTAAACTGGATTTAAAACCGTAAAACAAACTTAATGACAAGAACTAGTGGATGTCTGGGCCCTGAGCTCTTGGCTTTCAGTAACTGTGGCTCCCTCAGTGTTTTAGCTGAACAACCCTGGAATAAACCCATGAACAAACAAAAATCAGATCCAAAAGTGAAACCAGGTCCTGCTACAAAACAGCAACTTTTTGAGGAATGTTTAGTTTAGTTTATTTATTCATTTCAATAAAAAAACACAAAGACAATTTCAAAACAATGAAAATAAAAATACTATAAAATGAAAGGTAGCAGAAGAAGAATGAAATCTTATTGTTTCTGCCCCTTCTTAACAAAATCAATTCAAACAACCAATTCAAGCAACAAACATCTATAAATAATACAACAAAATACATAACTTATTACAATTTTTCATTTATGGTTCATTAGATATTAACTAACTTATATGTATCTTATCAACAATACAGTATATTCTTAATCTTTTTTTTAATGTAAAATGTATGAAATGAATGTAAAAGCCCACACTGTCATTTGCTCTCCATCACATGAGTTACCACAGAATGGGCCACTCCCACCTCCACACCACAACAAAAACACACACACACTGACAAGAAGCTGCCGCCCGGTACTTCTCCATCCATTAGCAGTGACCTTTGACCTGACCGGTTGTGATGTGATGATTGTGAAACACAGAGGTCACGGCTGCTGATCAAAACACTGCTGCTGACGCACGACAGCGAGTCTCCGACTCGTTCGCTCCTTCATCGCCGGCCGAGCGTCATCAGCAGGCTGGTTAACGAGCGACGTGGCAGCGGACCACGCGCTCGTCTTCGGAGATGATGGGAAATGTGATGAATTATTTAGCTGCTGAACAACTTATGAAATCGTTCATAATGCGTAGTTCTGCCGTTTGATTTACGCTGGGGGCGGTTGTTTTTTGTTCATTTGTGGTTTTCTGCACATTTTATGCAGCAGTCGAGGAAGAAACACATACAAAAAACGATTTAATGTTTTATGTGAATATTTTCCCACAAAACTAAAAACTGGAAGATAAAAAAACATTCCTTGTCCAGCTTAAAAGAATTCAATTTTTCTTTGAAGCTAAAACTGTAAACATTTAGAATACTGAGAGCATGCGTCTTAAATAAATAATTCAGATATTTTGACGTGGGCTTCTGCTCTTTGAGCGGCCTGTTTCATCATTATCATCATCAGCTTTATTTATAAAGCGCTTTAACACAGCTACAGCTGAAACAAAGTGCTGAACATCAGATGCAAACAAGATAAAAGAAAGCATAAAAACAGAGCTACAAAACTAACACACAGTGAACTAAAAACTCAATTTAAAATACAATAAAATGACAAGCTAAACATGTAATATCACTAAAAAAAATGAAGTAAAATCAAGTTTCAGTTGGGTTGAAGGCCAATGAGTATAGATGAGTTTTCAATCAGGTTTTAAAAATGGACAGTGAGGGAGCCTGTCGAATGTGTAAAGGCAGAACATTCCATAACTCAGGGCCACTAACAGAAGCCGTTTTCGCGTTGCACGGCCCTCAAAGGCCCGGCCCGCCCCTGGTTGGCCCAGAGCCCGGTCTGGCCCGCCACCGCTCATTACGCATTGGCCACAGAGCCGCCTTGAAGTGGGTGGGGTGTTCTCTTCACCTGTGTGGAGTGTTCTTGTGTGCGCGCTTACAGTGTTTTAAGAGAGGAGACGCCGCTAAAAAATATTTGTTAGCTGAATATATATATTAGTGTTTCTGAGTTTAATTTTTGTTAATAACTGATTACAAATCAGCTTATGTTAGAACGTAAATAACACGAAGCGCGCACCCATTTCCGCCTTTCAGCGCGACCTGAATGTCATTAAAATATAACTAATATTGTCTAACTCTTGCGCGCAGCCAGGGTTTTAAAATATAACTAATAATCTCTAACTCCTACGCGTAGCTAGAATGTGAAGAGGGGTGATTCCTTTATAGGTAAAGTGGACTCCTAAAATATAAATCCGCCGCTGTGGCTCAGAGGGATCGCACTTGGCTTTTCCACTCTACATTTTATCTTGACCCGGGAAAGCGGGTTCGTTTCCCACCTGGTACAAGTTATTTCACGTTTGTCTTTTATTGGAGTAAATAAAAAGGAGTTGTGTTAACCAAACAAAGTCCTTTTTATTTACTCCAATAAAAGACAAACGTAAAATAACTTGTACCAGGTGGGAAGCGAACCCGCTTCCCTGGGTCAAGATAAAATGTAGAGTGGAAAAGTCAAGTGTGATCCCCCTGAGCCACGGATTGGTATTTTAGGAGTCCACTTTACCTATAAAGGAATCACCCCTCTTCACATTCTAGCTACGCGTAGGAGTTAGAGATTATTACTTTCCGGCAGTTCAGGATAAAGGGCAGTGACAGCCCCTGGTTTACTCCTGAACTAGCTGATCTCCTGCACAGGAGAGATCATCTTTGGGCCGCAGCAAGAAAATCACACTCAGACACTGATTGGTTGAAATTTCGGCAGCTGAGGAATAAATGCACAACTGCCATCAAAGCCGCAAAACGTAACTACTTCTTATCTCAGACCTCCAAAAATCTAAACGACCCTAAAAAATTCTGGAAAACCATCAAATCTCTCTCAGGCACCCCCCAATCATCTGACCTCCCATCACAACTTCTTGTTGACTCTGTTCCTGTGTCAAATAAGCACGAGATCCTGAACTGTTTCAATAAACATTTTGTTGCTTCTAGTTCATTATTTGACACAGTTACAAATGGAAAATCAGCCACTTCATCTAATAATCAAACTTCTACAAATCAAATCCCTCCTACAAGTCAATCCTCAGTTAATCACACCTTCTCTTTTTCTCCGTTCTCAGTCAGTGAGGTAAATAAACTGTTAAATGATCTTGATCCTAAAAAATCTGCAGGTCCAGATGAACTTCCACCTTATTTCTTAAGGCTGGCTGCTCATATCATCACAGTCCCTGTGACCCACATCTTTAATCTGTCCATAAGCCAAAACACCATTCCGGATGCTTGGAAAACAGCCTTTGTTCTTCCTTTGCTGAAGGGAGGTGACCCCACCTCACTGAACAATTATCGACCGATCTCTAAACTCTGCATCTTAGCCAAGGTTCTAGAAAAACTGATAAACTCTCAGATCAAAAATTATCTGGACTCATTTAACATCTTACCTCTCCATCAATCTGGTTTCAGGAAAAAACACAGCACAACAACTGCTTCTCTGAAGGTTTTGAATGACATTGTTGAAGCATTGGATGCTAAGGATTACTGTGCTGCACTTTTCTTAGACCTGTCTAAAGCTTTTGACACTGTGGATCATAACATCCTGTGTCATAAGCTCTCAGAAATCGGTTTCTCTGATCACACCATCGGTTGGTTTTCTAATTATCTTTCCAATCGGAGGCAATGTGTTCAACATAACGGTACTTCTTCCAGCTATTTAACAGTTAAAAATGGTGTACCACAAGGCTCAGTTTTAGGACCAACCCTCTTTACAATCTACATAGCTAATGTAGGTCAGAGCATCCCTGATGCATCCTTACATTTCTATGCTGATGATACAGTTGTTTATTGCCGAGCTAAAACAGTAGCTAAGGCTTTCCAGTTACTGCAATCCGCTTTTGACATCATCCAGTCAGATTTGTTCCATCTCAAACTTGTCCTAAATGCTGATAAAACAAAAGGGATGTTTTTTTCAAGTAGGAAGTCGGTCCCAGCAGATCTTCCTCTGATTTTATCCTCAAATGGTGTCCCTATTGAGTTTGTTGATTCCTATAAATATCTGGGTATCCTGATCGATTCACATCTCTCTTTTAAACTCCACGTGGAAAACCTAGTGAAGAAACTGAAAGTTAAACTGGGTTTCTTTTTCAGAAACAGATCATGTCTAACACTGAATGCTAGGAAACGCCTTGTATCTGTGACTTTCCTTCCCTCCATTGATTACGGTGACATTCTCTACATGAATGCTCCTACAAGCACCCTGCGGATGTTGGATGTTGTCTATCATGGTGCACTAAGATTCATAACTGGCTGTGATTATCGTACCCACCACTGCACCCTGTATTCACTGGTTAACTGGACATCATTAACCTCACGCAGACTCTTCCACTGGTACATTTTCATCTTTAAATCACTTCTTGGTCTGCTGCCCTCATACATCTCCTCCTACATGTCTTTGCGTGAGTGCAGCTACAGCGTGCGCTCTCAGGACATGATTACCTGCAGTGTTCCGTCAGTGAGGACTGAACTTGGAAAAAGGGCCTTCTCCTACTCTGCTCCTGCTTCATGGAATATCTTACAAAAAGATCTGAAGCTCTCGACCTTGACCTCTTTAAATGGTTTTAAGAATCTGTTGGAATCCTGGCAAAAACCAATGCAGATTTGTTCCTGTCTTTGATTTTATACATCTACCTTATAATGTTTTGCTAGTTTTTTGATACTTTGTTAAAAAAAAAAAACTATGTATTTCTCTCTTTTGTTTTTCTCTCTTTTGTTTTTCTATTGTTCATTGTTTAAGGAAATTCTACCATTGCTGTTCATTATTCTTTAGTTTTAGCAGGTCGCTTTCGTAAATGAGCCCACGAGGCTCAATAAGATTTACCTGACTAAATAAAGGTTGAATGAATGAATGAATTAGTTATATTTTAAAACCCTGGCTGCGCGCAAGAGTTAGACAATATTAGTTATATTTTAATGACATTCAGGTCGCGCTGAAAGGCGGAAATGGGTGCGTATTTCGTGTTATTTACGTTCTAACATAAGCTGATTTGTAATCAGTTATTAACAAAAATTAAACTCAGAAACACTAATATATATATTCAGCTAACAAATATTTTTTTAGGGGTTTCTGTAGTTAAATTTTAATGAAATTCAGCTCGCGCTGAGGTTGTTGTTAGAACGAGTCCAGCCCCTGCTGCAAACAACGAATCAAATGTGAGCAGTCCATGACGTCAAACTGGGCCCGGGAGCTCGGCCCGATCAGAACCACAGTGGAGATGGTTCCAAAACGAGGGCGGACCCGGGGCGGAAAAGGAAAATGTGAACATGCCGAACCCGGGTTAGAAGGCGGGGCGGGCCGTTGAGGGCCATGCAATGCGAAAACGGCTAGAGAAGGCCCTGTCTCCTTGAAGCTTCCTCTTACTCCGTGGAATGACCAGGAGCAGCTGGTCAGCAGACCTGAGTGACCGGGATGGAGTGTAATGGTGTAGAAGCTCTGCCAAATAAGGGGGGGCAAGGTTGTTTAAAACCTTAAAAACAAACAAGAGAATTTTAAAATGAACTCTAAAATACACGGGCAGCCAGTGGAGAGAAGCCAGGACAGGTGTGATGTGCTCTCTTTTGCGTGTTCCAGTTAAAAGACGTGCAGCAGCATTTTGCACCAGCTGCAGACGTGCAAGTGAGGACTGGCTGACTCCAATAATAATATAATAATAATAAACTTTATTTGTATAGCACCTTCCTACAATGCTTTGCATTGACCAAGGTGCTTAACAGGACAGAAAATATAAAAACCGGAGAGAGTTACAGTAATCCAGCTGTGATGAAATGAAGGCATGGATTACTGTTTCGAACTGTTGCCGTGAAAGAATAGGTTTCACCTTTGCCAATTTTCTCAAATGATAAAAACCAGACTTTACTGTGGCCCTTATTTGACTGTTGATCTGATATTAATCTGACTCAGGGGCGGCCGTGGCGTAGTGGTAATGGCAGTCGTCCCCCGATGGGAAGGTTGGAGGTTCGAATCCCGGTTCCCCACACCATGTGTCGTTGTGTCCCTGGGCAAGACACTTAACCCCAAGTTGCTCCTGGTAGGACTGGAAAGCGCCTTGCATGGCAGTCTGCCGCTACCGGTGTATGAATGGGTGGATGGTTGGTATTGTAAAGCGCTTTGGGGCCCCTCATAGGGGGCTGGAAAGCGCTATATAAATAAGCTCCATTTACCATTTTATTGAGCTTAAAATCACTGTCCATCTTAAAACCAAGATTTGTAACTGTAGATTTTACATACATTGTCAGAGGGGTCTGTTTGAAGAAATAAAGTTTAATTCTGACGGACCAACAAGCCGATGGCCAGTTTGAGACGCCTGTAATGTCTATCAACAAGAAACTAACACATTCATCAGCTGTTTATTCACCGTGACACGTTTCCGCTAATCCAAACTTAAATCAACTTGTAATATTTATTAAAAACAGAAACATTAACACTTCTGACTCAGTTAACAAAAGGTGAACAAATGTGACAACAAACAGAAAAACTTTGAACCACTCACCTTCTGTCAGATCAGTGCCCGCTAAGTGACGTGAGACCACACCCTCACACGAGGAGAGAGCACAACAAAACAAAACAAAAACAAATAAACAACGCAACAAACGTCCGCTTTGGCTCTTACAGGGACCAAGAGCGAAGTGGATTGTTGCCATGAAACTTCTGTATTTATTTAGAATTTTATGGGTTTTTTGAAGGGAACTTTGTGGCAGCGGCAGCCAGCTGTAGCATTTCCAGTGCAGCCTTGGACACCTGCGTTTATACAAATCACAATATTCCTGCTGTAAGGACCATGCAATGCAAAAATGGCAGCCATGTAAAGATTTTTAAGATAACATTTTCATGAGCCAATATAAAAAACCAAAAGGCAGTTTAAGGCACGGCCATGTTGGGATGGCCATCTTTACAGTACCGTCTTGATAAAAGGATCAGAGACGAGTGACTTAAAATAATGGACCAACGTTGTGTGGCAGCATGCGCGACCAGCGAGCTGTGCGGCGCAGCCACTTTTTAAAGTCAATCTATTTTTGTGTGCACAACTTGCAGAACTGTATTCGAGGCAGGTGGACAAATCTAACAAGGATGAGTCGCGGCCTGGGCGCATTCTTCTTGTTGAAACGTTTGAAGCAGCTCCTCAGACCGAAGAAGTCTTTTGGATGAAAGACGAAATGTTTCAACGGAGAAGAGTCCGTCCAGAGGACCTGACTCCACCTGGTGAGATGGATTAAAGGCAGTGCACGTTATTTACATTTACATTATACACAGAAAGATTTGAACCAGTTTTATTATAGTATTTATATTTCATGGGGTCAGCCTGCACATTGCTTCACCCTTAAATGGCAGGTGGTTAACTGATGGGTTACTATGGCACATTTAATTTGGTGAATGAATCACAGTTAACACGTTCATGATTACAGTATATTCACAGAGTAGAAAGCTGAGGATCTGTGTGTTTTTCTTGTCATCTGTCCTGCCGTCTTCAGTGTTTTTCCCTCGTGTTGCCAGCTCCTGTCACACCTGTCCTCCCTCCCAATCACCCCAGGTGTTCGTCATTGTCTCTCGTTAGCGTCTCTTTAGTTTCTGTGTCTCCTTGTTGTTCCCCTGTTGGTGGATTGTCGTGTCTAGGTATCATGGTCTGTCTCCCTCTGTGTCTCCACGTTCCCCCCATGTAGCGTATTTTTTGCCGTGCACATTGCACCACCCTATAAGTCGCATCAGTCAAAATATGTCTCACAAAGTGGAAAATCCATAAATATGTTGCATCTTTTACGAGTCACCACTGACAACCTGGAAATGTGGGCGTTTTGTGCCAAAAATCAATTGGCTGCCAAATGGTGCCCGTGGAAGTGTGCACGGGAGGACTTTAACAAGAATTTAACTAGATTAACGCTTCAAAACAATTGTTTGTTTGCTTGACTTTATAGTAAGGGTGTGTCAGTTTAATGTTTCGTTAATATTTGCACTTTAACGGTCAAATCAGCTGCATTTCAAAAGGATTTGAAGCCTCGGTGCTCTGGGAGCGCGCTCTGAAGGAGGAAATCAGGAAAGAGGAACGCTGCACATTTCTTTGAAATTTAACAAGATAAGCACCTAAAACAATGATTTGTTTGCTCAACATTATAGCAAAGGTGTTTCTCAGTTGAACTTTTACTCAATCAATGCACTTTAATGGTCAAATCAGCTTCATTTCACCGGGGCAGTGCAGAGAAATGAAACTGATTTAACAGTTGCTCCAAGCGAGCTGGACAAAGGTGTCAGACTATGGCAAGCTGATTGTGTCATTAATAGCCACTTTTACCTATTACATGACACAACAGCATCCCATACTACTCGAGTGCCATCTAGTGGCTGAAAATGTTAGTGTTCAATATTTTCAGTCAGAATGAATGAAAACATCATATCTCAGCCAAAATTTGTTTATAAATACACTGTATGGGGAAAAAATCCATAAATATGTTGCTTTGGCGCATAAGTCGCAGGGCGTGTAAATTATTTTAAAAAAAACATGACTTATAGGCCGAAGAATACGGTACGTAAGTTTTGCTGCCATGTCAGCCCTTTTGTTTAGTAAATATTCTTTATTTGATCCTCGAGTCCCCTGAGTCTGTTGCATTTCGGGTTCAACTAATCCACCAGATCATGATAAAAACGTAAAAACTGAACTTTAGGCTGATTTTTTCCGATGACGTCACTGTGAGATTAAAACTACACCAACCAACGGATTTTTAACATAACATTTCTACCAAATGATGCAGATTTCAGCTTAAATCTGAATTAAGGCTTATGGTTTGCTTGTGTGGAGTAAAGCGTTGTAGCTTCCTGCTGGTCTCCTGCACACCGAGCCCCATCTCGTTTAAAGAGCGTAACCGATGGTGCATCCGGCGCGTGCGGTGTTTACCTGTCAGCCGTGAGGAACAACAGGTTCTGTTTGTGTCCCAGCTGCTGCGACTCTGGTATTAGCTCGATAAGATTGGATGCAGGGAATTTTCCCTGACACTAATGAATATCAGTTTTATTAGGATATGATTGCGGTCATCAAAAAGGTTATTGCTTTCATAACATTGTGTATTAAAAAGAATTTAATCTGATCCTTGTAAACAGTAATTCAATCTTTTTCAAGCTGCATCTCTTGTGACGGATGGTGCAGCAGAAGTTTGTCCTCTGACTGTCACTGAACCGGAGAGAAGAATCATCTTCACCTCCACGTGATGTGCACGATGAAGGCGCGAACAGGTTCGCTGTCAGACTGTGGGGCGTTTGGAAGACAAATAAATGTCGGGTTGGGTCAACACAAACACTGACAGGGTTTAATATTTCCTGAGACGGTTCAAAAACCCATTCTGATCCGACTTGCTGATCTTATAAACGCTCATGGTGAGAAAATTGCGGCTGCGTTTGTGTCAATTTAGGCTGAAACAAGAGAGAAGAAAGAGATGAAGACGTAGTGAAAAAGAGGGAGAGGATAAAGAGTGAAAGAGCGAGCGAGAGAGAAGCTTTTAAAAGGATTTTGTCGTTATTGACTGGTTGCACTCTTCAGCTAATAGCCATTTAAAGATTATGGGCCTGCTGGTGGAAATCAAGGCCTCCATTGTTTGCCTTATTGCATTCTGGCAGATGGGGGCTGACACAACAACACGCAGCATCCCTCCGGGCACACTCGCCGAGCACCGACCCTCCATCAGCAGATCTCCTATTGAACTGGCCCTAATAACTGGCCATGAATTATTAATCCATGAACCATATTGAAGGCAGGGAGGGAAGAGGGGAAAAACAAGGGGAGATTGTGGAGCGGCTGCAGAGAATATCATTGGTGTACAGGTGCCAGCCGGAGAAAAAAGGCCCGTCCAAAAGAGTCCCAGGACGATCATTTCTCGGAACGGGGAGGAATTTCCGATAACTGGCATGGGAAGATAAAATATATATTCATTAAATGTCAGATTGCTGATGAAATGGGTCCGATCCATTAGTGGGTAGCGGAGCGGCCAGTTAATGTTTCCCGGTTGCTCTTGGGTTGGGTGGCTTTTAGTGTTACTCTGCTGGAAACAGGATCACTTGATCTGAAACAGGAAAGAAAAAAAGTTTGTCGGAGCAGGTGTTTTTCAAAACAACAAGGAAACTCAGAAATCCCAGTTTAAAAAGCACCTGTTGGTGAAATCTGATCACTCCGCTGCCTTTCCAGAGAACCTGATCTTTGATCTGATGGGTCTCCTCCCCTCCCGGCAGGTGATTTATTGACAGACGTTGATCTCCAGCTTTGGCTAGACCAGCTCCTTGTTTCTAAAATCACGACGTGTGGAGGATCTGAGTTCATCCACTCCACCATTTCTCTTTAAACACGTCAGCTGACGCAAAAAGTTTATTTTAACAGACGTTTGTGTCTTGCTTTATCTTTCGTCAAAATTAAGTTTAGCTCATAAGATGATTAAAAAACTCAGTGGGATGGAGATGGTCTTAAAATAAAAATGTGAAATTATAATTTTTTGGCAAGTGCTGACGTTTTTTTGGCATTCTGAATTTCTAAATCAGAGTCAGTCAAAATTAGGATAAAAACTAAAATAAAAGCTGATATTTCTGGCTAAATGTTTAAAGTCAAAGATACTGAGACAACACACACACACACACACACAGTGCAGGGAATATTTTGGGGCTTATTGTTTTCAGTGAGGCTGTAAACGGCATCACCATGTGATTAATGACGTTTGCTGTGTTTTCCATAATATGATTTAAATGAATTATTTTGCATTCAGCTTGTTGCTGAAAGGTTGGAATGTGACAAACAAAAGTGATAATTAGGACTGATCAACAACTTTGCACTTTGTCAGATGTCTTAATGTACAGAAGCTGCATGTTTTCAGCTGTTTGGGCTCCTGATCAATATTCATTTGTGTTTTTACGACTTACAAAGAGTTGTACCTGAATCAGAGGCTCAATCCTCGTTTGATTCATATGTGCATTTGGCACAAAAGAGAAAGTTGAGTGGTTTAAAGTTGTAAACAATTTTACAAGTTTATTACAGTAATAGTATTACATATACAGCAGTCCCTCATTTATCACGGGTGTTTTGGACCATGCCCACCCGTGATAAGTGAAAAACTTCCAAGAAGGGATACAGAAGTTCAAGTTCTAGTTCAGTAAACTTTGTCATGACGTGTGCCAGGCTGTCATCACCTGTTACTCCCAATCTCCTCCTTAAATAAATAATTTACATTTAAATACTGTAACATTTTAAATAAACAATCCGTACAGCATGTATTGCTTGTTTAAAATACTACAGAATTTAAATTTAAATTGTTGAAAAGAGAAGCGCAGCAGGACATCAAAAGAATGTCACACTCAGCTCTGCAGCACGGAGCAGAAATGTTCTTCTGGATAAATCACACTGAAACAACTGAATATAGAAGTTCTAAAATAATAAAAAATAACTTTTAACACTTTTATATTTTGTGATTATGAGGATTTTACGATGTGACATACTTTGAATTTTAAGTTGGAAGACAAAATTCGATCGGTGCATCTGGACAGCAAAGGGTTAACCTTCACAAAGCTGCGCAGGAGAAATGTGGCCGTGGCAGAGAAGGAGATCAGCTGATCAGGTGCAGGAGGGAGCTTCCCCTGCACTTGTGGGATGCACACATGGTGCAAAATCATTTAAAATAATTTATTTTTAAATGAACAATTCATGGCTCATCCATCAATCAGCCAATTGTGTCATGTCCAATCTTACTTTGAAAAATTGCGATAAACGAACTG
>JBBPBX010009452.1:0-49561 GCA_038048925.1 Garcialebias charrua | reverse complement strand
ATGTGTATATATATGTATATGTATATATATAATTTTGGCTGTTTTTCAGATGATTTCCATTTTTAGTGCTCATTTCTGCTTCTTTCAGCATAATTAGGCAATATGCTCTTTCTGCTTTCTTCTGCTAATTTAAGTTGATTCTAACTTTTCAGCTAGCAATTTTTTATTTTCAGCTAATTTCAGCTGTTTTCAGATAAATTCAAGTGTTCATGGTAATTTTTGCTATTTTTAACCTAATTAACTTATTTATGGTAATTTCAGCTTGTTATGTTCATTTCAGTTTTTCCCCGCTATTTCAGTTGCTATTTAGCTGTTTTTATGCTAGTTTTAGCTTTTTCAGCTAATTCCACATTTTTGCACTCATTTCAACTTTTCAGCCTTTCAGCAAAAAATGTGCTCTCTCCACTTCTTGTAATTTAAGCTTCTTTCTGATTGCCTCTTTTCATATTTTTTTTTGTTGTTGTTGCTAATTTCAGCTTTTTTCAGATAATTTCTACTTTTTGTGCTAATTTCTGATTCTTTCAGCATAAATGGGCAGACATGTTCTTTCTGCTTTCTTCTGCTAATTTACGCTGGTTCTAACTTTTCTTTCAGCTATCATTTTAGCTAATTTCAGCTGTTTTCAGATAATACAAGTTTTTCATGGTAATTTTGCAACTTTTAACCTAATTCACTTATTTGTGGTAATTTCAGCTTGTTATCATTTCAGCTTTTTTCTGCTATTTCAGCTACTATTTAGCTGTTTTTATGCTAGTGTTAGCTTTTTCAGCTAATTCCACATTTTTTATAGCTCATTTCAGCTGTTTCCACTTCTTTCTGGTAGATTAAGTTTTTCTTTATACCTTTTCAGCTATTTGTGCTAATTTCCGCATTTTCTGCTAAAATTCCCTCATTATTGTGCAAATTTAAAACAATTATTAAGTTTAAATTGTTAAAATCCTATATGTAAAAATTAGTTTAAGTTAGAAATTGTATGTTGTATTGGAGGTTAAAAGCTTTGTTAATTTATTTTGGAAATTGAAGAAATAGGTTGTATGAATTGTTTGTTAGAAAGATAAGGGGCAGATAAAATGAGAATTTTTTTCTTCATCTGCTGCCATTCATTTTATACTTGTGTTTTTTCTTCTTTTATGTGTATATTGTTATGTACAGTATTTTATTATTATAAAATGAATGAATAAATCAAATCAAAATCAAATTTCTGTTGATTTAAACCTAATTCAGCATAACTGTGTTCTTTCTGCTTTCTTCTGCTAACTAAGGCTTGTTTCTTCATTTCAGCTAATTTCAACTGTTTTTAGCTAATTTCAGCTGTTTTTTAGCTCATTTCAGCTGTTTTTCTGCAAGTTCTTCAGCAATAATCATTCACAGTGCATTTTTGCAGGAAATACAATTTCTCTAGTTTGATTAATGTTGCAATTTTCTCCCAATTCTGATCAAACTGAATTAGTAACATCATATGATGAACGTGACCAGACATCATTTCTTTTATGTGTGATCCGTCATGGCAGTATCATTAAATAGCCAATATTCGAGTCTAACTCAGTTCATGCACTTTCAGGCTGAGCTGAAGTGTTCACTTACAAGGAGAGGATCATCCACCCCTCTGCTGGGGAGCTGAACGTGACCTCTGACCCCCCCCCCCGACATGGAGCTCATGGAATGAGAGACTGTCAGTCACCAATACGTCAAAGTATTATTAGTTTGAGTTGCTGTGTTTAGGAGAAACTTCTGGTAAAATTGCCATGAGAGAGGGCTTTAACATCACCTTCATCTTAGCAGAGTGGACTTCCTGTTTCTCTCGGACGTGTGCGTCTGTTAGCAAAATATCTTACAAACGGCTTGATGTATTTTAATGAAAATTGCAGAATCTCATCACTGGACATACTTCTATAACTATTTAACTTTTGGAGACAACATGGTTCAAGGTGGCTGACACAGCTGACTGAGCTTAAACACACAAAAATGGCTACAACTCAGTCAGTTTGTTATTTTCATCTAAAACTATGGCATGAAAGAAATTGTATATGGGATCCTTTCAGCAACTGCAAGGCTTTTAATTTGTAAATAGATAGTACAGAGGTTGTTTGACAATAAGTTACATGTAGCCATCTTGTCCTCTGAGTTTTATTCACCGTTTGTTCATCAAGTCACACTATAACCAAGGTATCACACATTAGTTGCTAAATGTAGTGGTTAAAATTATGATAAATGTAATAATTTTGTTTATGGAGGCATGTGAATCCTGAAATATGTCCCATCAGTAGATGGGAGTACATCAAACTTAGTAAAGCTAATGTTAACATCAAGGCTAAAATAAATTAGATTTTATGACTTTATAGTTCCAACTAATAAAGTTGTACAAAATAAAATAATTCCATAAAATAATTCCACACAGAGCAGAAAATACAGTAAAGGAAATAAAAAATGTTTCAAGTGTGTTTTATTAACCTATTGTGAAAATGTTATTAAAATTATGACCACTAGATGGCAGCATATCCCCACCACAAGTCAATTTACCTTCGTTATTTATTTTACATGCTTTTTCTTCCAATGTGTGTTTAATTTTTTTAAATGAATAAAACAGAAAATACGTGAGGTTTTATAACACGAGAACAAAAATCATCATTGTGTTTATTAAAAAAAAATATTAAGAAAATTTAAGTACTTTTAGAACCACATCAAGGGATTTTTTTTCTTTAAATTATTATTATTTTCTTAGAAAATGAAACGCAATTGAAACATTTCGAATAAAGATTTATCTGTTAGAATATGTTTACAGGTTTTTTTTACACAAAAGGTAGAACTTGAAAAGCATCAACATTTACATTAAACGATAATTACGTTTACATTTTTTTTCATATTGGTGGTTTCAACACATAATGGCGTGTGTTGTTTGTATTAAAAAAAACTCATGCAGAAGGTATACAATTAGATATAAATTACATTATTTAACAATTAAAAATGAGACAATTTTCACTTTTTCCACACAATAAACAACTATTTTTATTTTCATCTATTTTTTTAAAACCTTAACATATAAAAAGACAGAAAATAATTAATTTAAACAGCTATTCAATCTAGTAGCTGGATAAATAGGGCAAATTATGTTGTATCATATGATAAATGTCATAAAACAAAATAAAAACTTTTCCAGAACAGTAAATCAACATATTTAATAATAGTGTTTATAATAAATAGAATACATAGCTCGTGGAGGTGAAGCTTATTTGTTTGAGGGCTTTTATTTTGTAGCGATAAACACACAAGTGCGCGCGCGGTCCACAGGTGCAGATGGAGCCGCATCACCGCGCGGAAGGTTACAGTCCCGCCAGGAGATCTTGACAACAAACTTTATTTGTAGTTTTATTTACAGGTGGCTCTGACGTCACACACGCAGCACGCCCTCAAAAATAATAACACACTCCTCCGCGCGCATGCAATAGAATAGTGCCTCCCCGAGGTGGGGGGTGGGGGGGGATGATGGGTGGTGGTGGGGGTTTCTAGTCCCAAATATACTTGCTGGGATGCGGCGTGATGTGTTTGAGTCGTAACGGAGACACACACACACATAAAAAAAGAAAACAAGGCGCTTCTTCTTCTTCTTCGCGTCATTCAAACAGGACTGCTTTTCTCAGGAGCAGGAGGACAGTGACGGCGCAGGGATATTAAACAAACATATTTACTCCGGTTGTTGTTCGGTCATGGTGGTGAACTTCTTCTTCTCGGACGGTCACGTGCGCAGGTCTCCGCGAGCCTAGAGAGAGGACGACGACTTCTCACCTGGTGTGTCCCCTTTGACTTCCCCGGGAGGGAAATAAAACGTAACCTGCCATTTGTTTTTTATGGTAAGTTTTTGTTTTTTAAAACCACAAATTTGCTAACTCGCTTCGTCCGCGCGTGCTTTGTTTATTTACAAGTCGCGCGTGGACTCTTGTGTTTTCTTTGTAATTACCGCCCAGCTGTTTCCCCCCATAGCTCAAGACATGCACTAACTTTTCACATTTCTTTAAAAAAAAAATCTTTCTTCTCTTCTTAAAACGTTAGATTAACTTATTTTTATTTAAAAGTCAAAATTGCACACTTTGTTTTGTTTTTATACAAATTGAAGGAATTTAGCTATGTTGAATTAAATCCCAACTTTTGTTTTTACTGCTCCATATTTAGTATTTTGTGTTGCCTATAAGTGATTATGCTATAAAAATCACATTATCCCTTATTTTTTTTTAAAGCTGCTATATGTCATGTTGTTTTATTAAACACAACTGCAGACACATAAAAAAAATGTGCAGGTCTTCAAAGCAGAATGGAGTTGTCAAGGTGCTATTTATTTGCATGGACTGCCAGATGTTTTAATCCAGCATCAGCAGACGCTTTATCGTTGCATTCTCTGTTTTATATTATATTGGATTCCAAGTCAAACGAAGACGCTGATGGGCTTTATCTCACTAAACTGAGATCCTTACACGTATTTTGTAATTATAGTATAATTTTTTTTTTTTTAAATAATCAATTTATGTAACTTTTTCTTGTCTCCTCTGAAGACGAAACCATTCAGGCCTCATCAGCTTTCACCCCCCACCTGGATTCAGCTGCAGCCACCCTGCTTGTTCAGGCTGCAGGGTGCACAGGTGTTCCCTCCTCAGTCGTGCAGGTGTGGGCCAAGCCCCCCACCCACACCACCTTTACCCCTCCATCCTCACTCAGCAGCTCCCACTCTTCAAAGAGGCCAGGCAGCAGTAATATGAAATATGTCACAATCGACCTCTTTGTTCAACTTCTCCCTGTTCATATCTCAAGCCCCCACATATTGTTGCAGGAGGGGTGTAGTGTGGACACGAGATTTTTGTAAAACAGGATGCACCCAAGAGGCAAAAGCAGGGGAAGCTGGAGCCATTTGTCCAAAAGTGGACGGTCATAGGGAGCAGCGCACTTATTACCCCCCCTTCTCTCTCTGCGTCCATCTTTTGATTGCTGTATTCATCATGGGGTGGTCGTGCTCTACATTATGGTAATGGGAAAATGAATGTCCTCCACAGGATTAATGTGTATACCCTGTCATACGCTTCAATCATTTATCAACATTAAGATTCAGCTTTGGTTTGTTGCAGGACTTCACCTTAAATATGGAAATCATTTAGTGTTTGAGTTGCACCCTCCTCTGTAATAATTACTGCTCACAAAACCCCCCTTGAGGTGTTGCTACATTTCGGGGGGTGAAAAGTGAGCGGTGCACCAGAATCACTTTCCTAAACGCATCCCGGAGCCCGGCGAACTAACCCGCGCGCCGTCACCTACGGCTAACTTCGCCCCGTTGCTGAACTCGGAGGCAATTAAATGGCATGTGCTCGGGTTTTTATCTCAGCTAACCTCGTAGAAACGTTTCCATGACAACCTCCATGCAAGTTAAAGCAACCCCGAAGTGATCAAGCCCTCCCCCGCCACACAATAAAGATGGAATTTGTGTTGACAGTTTTGGCCTTTAATGGCACTTTTTTTTTTTTTCCTTCCTGTATTTGTTTACCGGGTTCATACGCCGCGAGCTGTCAGCCTCGGAGAGTTGACTTCTTAAGATTAAAAAGAGTGCGTTACATGTTCAAGAGGCCATAATTATCCACGTCACGGTAATGATGTTTCGTGTGCCCGCAGTTCCTAAGAGTCTTCAGACAGCTCAGACTTTTTTTAGTTACGCTCTGGGTCACTCCGTAAGCCCGACTAGACGTCGTCGAGGAGGAACGTTGGCTGGGGAAAGTTGTACAGGGTGGGGCCAGGGGATGTGGATTACGAAGGAGGTTGCTGGATTTGTAGGGGGAGGAGTCAGTAACTCAGTCATTCACGTTTTTTTTTTGGTACCGTATTTTCTGGAATATAGGTCGCACCTGAATATAGGTTGCATTGTCCAATTATTGCCAAAAAATCGGAAATATCCATATATAGGTCGCACCTGAATACAGTATAGGTCGCAGGGCATGCAAAAATGATAAAAAGCCGCAACCTATATTCCGGAAAATACGGTATTTAGTTATTTAATTGTCGTGTTTGAACCTTGGGTTCTTAACTGTACGTTATCAGACTTTTAGATTGTTTGAGTAATCTTTCTTTAAAACCTAACAAAGTCAAGTCGGATCCTCTGGACGGATAAAAAAATAACTTGTTGACATTTTTCGTCTTGTAAATAGCACCTTCTCATAGTGGATCAACCGGTTTGTTGACGTGTTGACGTCCGAAGCTAGCTGTTCACATGAAAAAGGAGGACCACCAACGTTCATGTTCAATAATCCAGGTATAAAATCCAGCAACGTTCAGTCAGGTCATCTGGACAGTTGCTTTTATTGTGCGGAGACGTTTCGTACGTCATCCAGTGGACTTCTTCAGGAAAGGAGGACCATCATCCTAACGATGGATCGTTCGTGCTCTGACGGCCACTTGCTATTCACAGATGATGATGTTCACATCCTTGATAGAGAGGAGTGAAAGACGCCATCTTTGTGAAGAGAAACCGCTCATCGTTAAACGGGAGTGGAGGCCTTCGTGTCCAGTCATCACCTTCTTACACTGCTGTTATTGCTAGTATCACTCAGGCCTCTGTGAATACATAGTTCCCACACACGTGCGAGTATTGCGCAATGCCGGGTTTTTCGCCACCCGTAAAGGCAGAAATGGCGGACAAACAGACTCGAGCTACCACAGCTAAATACATTACTAGCTTCACCAAGGCACAAGAGCAAAATGGCAGTGGTCAGAGTTGAATGAGTTGGAGAAAGAAATCATGGCAGACGAAGCGGACAACTTGTCACCAAGTAGTTACTCTGATATCATTAATTATTTAATTACTACAAGGAGTGCACACCGAGTAGCTTCACAGCTTTAAATCCAAAAAAAATGTGTGAACTGTCTCAATCATATCTAACCAGCTAAATAAAGGTTTAACTAAAATAACACACAGCCAAAAAAAAGTCCAGGTTCAACACGGACCAGAACCAGCACTTTGAATGTTACCGTGTTGGAAGTTAGCATGTCGCGTTAGCATCCGGAGCGGAGGGTCCTTCGCACGGAGGCTCGCGGTGAGCTCAGGTAGCTCGGACGGCGTGGATCCGTCGCGGCCGCGGGGGCACGTCCCATGGGACCGACGCGTCGCCCGCACGACTTGGCTCCCGTCCTCCTTCCCCCACTGGGGCGGTCTCCCTGCCAGTCCCGGAGGACCGGCGGGGAGATGAGGAGGCCGTTGTCGCGTTAGTGACATGCTAAGCTAGCCACAGCAGTAGACGGTGATAAATCATAAAAATAAATAAAAAACAGCTCCAACACACAGACAGTTGTACTCTAACATTGTTCTGACATTGTTTCACAAAATGATTTATGTAGAATATTTTGTTTACCAGCCAAAAGCAGACGTCTTCAGAGCAGATCCGAGCAGAGATGGTGCTGCTGTGAGCTTCTCCGATGAGATAAATCCTTCACGTTTACTTTTTTTTTGGATTAAGTGAAACCTGCGCGTTGCCCAAACGTCTACCCGACTGGAACACCCACTGACCCAACACAAAGTAACCATTGCAATTAATTAGAAATTAACAAAAAAAACAATGTGAAAAATACACATCCAGTAGACTGTGCTGCAACTGCTGGTCCGCCTCTACACACCCGGAAATTCCACAGATGTGACGTCACATGGGAACTATGTATAGCAAGCGGCCATCAGAGCACCAACGATCGGTCCTCCTTTATCATGTGTAGCTTAGATGCCAAGTCGCATAGTTGCAACTTTGGGCTTGTTTTCTTCTAAAGTCGCGTGCAGATCTTGTGAGTCGCGGGTTCCTTTTGTGTGTGTGGCTTGTTTTGAACGGGAAGTTGCTTATTTGGGCTTGACGTTCTTTCCAACTGAAACTAGTTTCATCATCTCCCAGCTACGCACAATAAAGAAAAGACGAGTGGTAGTTTGGACGCGCACCCCAAACACTCATACTGTGGCCAACCTCTAGGGGGCTCCAGATGTCAGGATGTTTTGTTTTTAAAAATGTATAGAAACCATTACATATACAAAATGTTTTTTTGTTTTTTTTATCGGCACTTAAAAATATGTTATTCAAACTAGTATTTATCAGGAGTGATTTGTGACAAAAAGGTGTCAGCAAAGGTCAAAGGAAAAGTTTACAAGACAGTGGTGAGACCAGCTACCCGGTATGTTGTATGGTCTGGAGACGGTGACATTGACAAAAAGACAGGAGAAAGAACTGGAAGTGGCAGAAATGAAGATGATGAGGTTCTTAGGAGTGACAAGGATGGATAAGATCAGGAATGAGATCATCAGAGGTACAGCACAGGTTGAACAACTGGGAGATAAAGTTAGGGAGGCCAGACTGAGATGGTTTGGACATGTCCAGAGGAGGGACAGTGGGTATATTGGTAGAAGGATGTTAGAAATGCAGCTGCCAGGAAAAAGACAAAGAGGAGATGTATGGATGCAGTTAGAGAAGACATGGAGGTACCAGTAGTTGGAGTGAGGACAGTGAGATGGAGGAGGATGACTCGCTGTGGCGACTCCTGAAAAGGGAAAAGCCGAAATAAGAAGAAGATTCAAACTAGTATTTATCATAATTTTGCTGTTGTTTATGTGTAATGCCATAATAAATGTATATTTTTACTCTTTCAAAATGGCTTGTTTTAGTTGCCAGTTGGGGTTGTTTTCGTAGAGCCGGTTGCTGGTTTCTATCTTGAGATCTGGCAACACTGACAACTACCGGTAGTTCTGGCTGTCACCAGCAAACTGGTTGACCCACTATGAGAAGGTGCTGTTTATAAGACTGAGTTTACTGCAGCTCCTCAGACTGACAAAAAGTCTTTTGGATTAAAGATGAAACGTTTCAACAAGTTGCTTTATTTATTTATTGTTTTAATCCATCCAGAGGACCTGTTAGATTTTTCTTCCTGGATTACAGTATTGAGCATTTGGAATCTTTGAAACACGTAAAATAGTTTCCCCTCACTGTAACCTTATGTGTAATTCTCTCCCTTTTAGCTGACATTCACAGCTGCCATGAGCGCGCCTCGTCACTATTTATCCATAAACTCAAATAGTAGGACACCAACAAAACCCACGGACCTTACTTTTTTCCCCTATTTAGTTAAAATTTGTGAACGCGTTGCAGCTTATGCTCCAAGCCTGTGTGGCTGTTTGTGCTGGTTTTGGGGTCTTGCCCTGAATAAAGGACAGGGTCACTCGTGGTACGAGGCAAGGTCAGTGTTGCTCAGACCACATTCAGCCGTCAGCCTGTCACTCATAAACATCACGTGAGGCTAAATCCGGCCCTGTTTAATTTAAAGGGTCTTTGTCGACGCATGTCACATTTCACCAGGCTTAAAGTTATTTGCAACATAAATAATGGCTCATAAATGAGGACTAAAGGAAATTATTTTGGAGAATATCCAAAGCTATGTTGAACTTGCGGGTTTAGCTTGGCTTTAACCGTATTCGTGAGTTTTATCCTGTTCGAAGATAAAACTTTTAACTTACACAAGAGTCTGTCTTAACTGCTAATAAGGAGGGAACATGTTGCGAGTGTGTGGGGGAAAACAGAAATCATGGAGGGGTGGGTCACGACAATAACAGTTTTTGACAGGCACATTAGGCTGGAGAAAGAGCATCCAGCTCGGGGCTGAGGGCATATGGTGCTCCCTTCTGCTGGCGTAGCTTCGGAGCAGGATGCAACACTCGCGCAGGGTCACGGCTGTCTCAGGTTCGTTCCTTCTGTCTCTCTCGTCTAAACACAAACAGGAGGGGGAACGCAAATGGAGGCAGGGGGTTCGATTGTCGGTGGTTGAGGACGACGGTCAAGGCGGTCGCTGTTGTACTAGTTGTGTATTTTAGTGCACGAATGCTCCAAGTCATGCCCTATTTGTGTCAGGGCTTAATATGGTCAAAATAAACAGGGGGGGCATTTGACATTTGCAGAAATGCATCTCTTTAACTTTGAGTTTTGTGACTCTCACTTTTTCCATCCGTGTTTTATTTTTGGTGCAACAGAGGCCAAGTAAAGACTAATGATTTTTATCTCCTGTCATCTGAACGCCCGCGTTGAACGTTGAGATGGAAATCCCTATTCCCACTCAAAACAATGGCCGTGTTTTCACCACAATAGCTCGTCTAGGGTTTCACCGCTGTGATGTGGATTGCGCGGACTTGGATAATGCGGACGATGACGCAGTGCGTTGGTTTGAAGGCAGCAAATCGGCGGTGGGGGTAATTACAGCCTACTGTGCGGCTTCCTGGACTTTCCTTGAATCCCAGTTATGGGTCGTGACACTCGGCTTCCAGCGCAACGCAGAGATAAAAATAAACAGTGGCAACACATGGACCTGGCAAAACAATAGTTTATTTTTATGGTTTTTGATGAATGGGTTTTAATTTAGATCGTCACTTCTGGCAAGCAGGAGGGCAGATGGTGCAGACTCGAGTGCACATTAGAGCCTAAATACCTCCCGGCAGCTGTTGGTCATAAACTTTTTTATTTTATTTTTTTTATCTGCACTTACTCTCTTTAACACGGCTTGGGTCAAGAGGAGTCAAACCTGTTACAACACCTGTTTCTGCATATGCAAATCTGTTGTTTTGTCATTTCATTAGGCAAGGCGAAAAGACAAGGGTCCCTTGTGGTTGTAAATGCGACTGGCACCGAGCCCAGTTGGCATGCCGCACATGAGAAAGATGCTCGCGGCAGAGTTAAGGGGTTGGGGAGAGAAGTTGGGTCTCTAGCAGGGCGGCTCAACCATCAGGTGCCTTTTATATTAACATTCAATTTGGTTAGAAATTGTTTTGTGGCTGGCACCTTCTCTTGTGTATTTATCTCTTCTTGTACGTAAATGACGCTTAAAAGCCACGAAACGCTGCCACACGTGTGCCACGCGCCACACGCCTTCCTTCCACAAACCCACCCGGTGTCCTCTCCCTCCTCCCATTCTCATCCCTTCATCATCTGGCGCTCTCCCGCAGCGCTCGCCTCTTAACCACATGTGCCAGCGTTCGGCCTGCTCGTGCTCCGGGGCTAATTGTTCACTGGTGAACTGCAGGCTCGTTGGTGGGGGTCTTCCCTTCATCCAGGCGTAGAGGCTACAAAGCAGAATGGCGGCGGTGAGGAGGTTACAAATCATGATCTCTCCATGCAGTTGGTTTTTCCTGTATAAGTCTGGATATTGTCAGCTGTAATCCGTGCCGTGTGCTGAATGCAACAAATACACCATGAAATTAAGGGTTATTGCAGGCGCGTAGTGCAAAAAGCTCTTAAGACCAGCCAAGCTGCTTGGAAGTCCTGGGAAGAAGCAGACTGATAGGAGACTTTCTGCTTCTCCTTCCTCTGATCGCTTGATTGAGCCATCATTCAGAGCAGATACCCATTATTATCCTTTGATTCAAAGAATCTTACATTTACTTGTCCTCACAGAAATGCTGTTTGTCCTAAAGAATATTGTAATTTCTAAAAGAAACAAAACAAAAAAAATAGGGATGCACAATATTGGATTTTTGGCCGATATGTTAAAACTTATTTGGCCGGTAACCGATACCAATATTTTATATACGTTCCTTTGTCAGAACATAGCCCTCTTATTTAGGCTTATTTGCTACAAAAATTGTGTAACAGCTGTAAGAGCTGGTGACATATATTCAGTAACAGCAATATGATATGCATAGCACTTTAACTTATAATAAATGAAAAGTGTTAAATGTTATTTATTGGCATTAGTCACCTGCAATGATGTCTCACTTGTGGAGGCTTGTTCCAGGTTCCTAGCTGCAGTGTGGGATCCTCTGCACTCCTGTGCATGAAGGACAGTCTTTTTAAGATCAAAGTTTTTGTCTATCCATTGTGCCGTAAGACTAATCATGTCATGGGGCTAACACGACGTCCAAATGTCTGTGGTAAAACTCACCCAAGTGCAATCGGCTATTAGCTTCTCAATGATGTTGGAAATGACGGCTTGTAGCTCGGGTAGGGTTTCGTTGGAGAAATATCTCAGACTGGGGACGATGTATCGAGGCTCAACGTAGTCAAAAAATCTTCAGAATCTGACATCCTCAACGAAAAAACTTCCACACCTCCGACATTTTGAATTTTCCTCTCTGCCGTGAGATCAAGTAGGCGCGTGTGACGTCATCACTTTGTGCTGGCGCTGCAGGCATCCATGTCACTGGGTTGTCATACAAAAACGTCTTTTATATCAGTGAGTTACGCCAAAAATACACTACACGCGGCTACGCTCCGCCCCGCTCCGCAGGTCGCAGCTGAGCGAGTCCAATTTCCATTACCTGCGCTCAGCTCAGGTCCGACTGGATGCGCCGCTCCGAGACGCATGCGCGGGAATTGCGAGATAGCGCGATAAATCAAGTGATAAATAAGTAAGTCAGAACAAAACAATTCACTCGGTGGAAGAAGGAGAACAACTGTAGATACTGCTGCCTTGATATTCTCTCGTAAATGAGCTACAGGACATGGTTTGAGCAACAGGAAGTGATGTATTACATTTCAGAATAAAATACTTTATTTATTTATTTATTTATTTCTTGTATTGCGTTTGTAGGCGTAGTCATAAATGATAGTTTGACAGCATTTTTGTACAAATAAATCCGTATAGAGCTAGGATTAGTCCGCCCGTGGTGATTTTATTTTGTAAATACGGAAGTTGTGCTCGTTCCTTTTCCTGTTGGTGCGACGTAATCTTCAAAAGTTGACTCCGGCACAGCTCCGGCGTCCGGCAGAAATAGAAAAATTTCTAATTTTGACGGACTGCCGTCCGCTCTCCGCTGCTCGCCGCCGCCGTGTGGAGCCAGTGTAAATTCTGTCATTGATTATAAAGGGTGCGTATTTGCTGCGGAGGTCGGACCGGAGCGGGGCGGAGCCGTAACGCGTGTAGTGTATTTTTGGCGTTATTTTTGATGGAATGACCGTTGTTTGATATTGAACTGAACTTTTAACGCCAATATCGGCTGATGCAGATACCATGCTGATAATATTTTGTATCCGTAAAAATAAAAAAACTCAAACACACCACATCTACTAGAAGTGCTTTCATCCACAAGGAATCAAGGAAAACGACTCAAAAACGCTGAAGTAACCAGCGCCAGGCCTGTGTGTGGCGCTGTAAAGGTGTCACGAAGATTCACCAAAAACAGGACATGTGTACAACAATCAAATATGTTGGACTTCAATGATTTGATTCCCAACTTTGTTTTTGTTAATCAGCCTTGAAGTAACGTAGCACACAAAGGGTTTTGCTGTAGTTGAGCATCTTCAACACAAACATGTAATCTGTCTAACACTTTCTTTCCTCCAAAAGACTTCCATCAGTCTCGGGCGCTGCAGCAAACTCAGTCTTATCAATAGGCGTGTTTCCATCAAGGTTTCTAGGTGCGCATTATGAAGCATCGCATCAGAAAAGCTAAATGGAAACGGCATAATTCGAGTTAACTTCCTCTAAGTCGCTCTAAAGTTTATACGCTCGCTTGAGGTAGTTTTTGGGGAGTCGATTCAGAGCTGAGTCGGCTAAACGACAGATGGAAACAGATTAGCCGACTCAGTTCTGCCGCAGCGAACATTCACGTCACGTGACTGATCAGCTGTTTCCGCTCCGGACAACATGTAACATCGCTAAAACTAGTTGGCATGACAGAATAAATACAACTTGCCCGATAGCAACACATACCTGAAATATTCTCTCCATTTTGCCGAGATGTCTGTTTTCAAACGCTACTTCCTGTTTACTGTGGAAGTGCGTAACGCTGACGTCTGACGTATGGCGCTGACGTGTGACGTAATGACGCTGACGTCTGACGTAGAGACGCTTTGCGTGGCATTGCAGATGCGCTTCAAGCCAGTTTAATGGAAACACTTCTGATCCTCATAATTTTAATTTACATTTTAGCGAAATTTTCTAAAATTCGCTCAAAAATCGAATTTAAATTGGATGGAAACATAGCTAATAGCACACAAAAAGGGTTAAATCATGTCATCTGGGCAGTTTCTTTTTGGAGTTTCATCTTTCAACTGAAAGACTCCACCTTCTCATAGTTGATCAACCAGTTTGCTGGTGACAGTCAAAACTAGCTGTTCACATGCAAAAGGAGGACCATCAGCATAACGACCGATCGTTAATGCCCAGATGGCTGCTTGCTGTTGACAGAGGGTTGCGCTGATACTAGCAATAACAGCATTGTAAGAGGGAGACTGTTGGACACGGAGGCCTCCACCCCTGTCTAACAATGGATGGATTCTCTTCACAAAGATGGCTAACCCATCCATTGTCAAACAGGGGTGGAGATCTCCTTGCCCAACGGTCTCCGTCTTCCGTCTCTGTCTCACTGGGCTCAGTGGTTAGCACTGTTGCCTCACAGCAAGAAGGTCCCGGTTTCAATCCCTGGTTGGACCAGGGATTGAATCTTGGTTGGTGGAGTTTGCATGTTCTTCTCGTGCTTGCGTGGGTTTTCTCCGGGTACTCCGGTTTCCTCCCACAGATCACAAACATGCATGTTAGTCTGCCTTCAGGCCCAGGCCTCCCTTGCAAAAGAGTTCTGTGATCTTTATAAATAAATAAGACTGAGTTTATTGCAGCTCCTCCAGACTGATGACGTTTTTTGGACAAAAGACGAAACGTTTCAGCAAAGTAGAATCTGTCCAGAGGACCTGACTTAACATTGTTAGATTTTTCTACTTGCATTACTGAGCATGCATCAGGACATGTAATCTGTCACTTTAGTTGTTACGTCTGTCCCACTCTGGGTTTTAGGCTAGACAGGAGGTGGGGCCGTGTCATCATTTTCAAAAAGTTGCGTTTTAGATGTATACACCAAAATGTACCAGTAAAGGTGACTTTTCAAAATTGTATCACTCTGGAATCGATTTTCAAAAATACCTAAAACTATGTACGAACGCAAAACAATGAGACAAAATGCCATTCATGTACTACTGTAAGTTTCTTGTACCACTTTCCATTAAGTGTCACCTTCAACCTGATTTAAAATGTAGATGAATTGAAGGCTAGCTCCAGTTTTGAGCTAATCTCATCTGATAGTTGAGGCCCTCCTCCTCCTCTTCCACTGCCATGGCTTGGTAGTTCTGTCTTGCAGGTCTGCTTCTCTCTCGCCACACAGAAGGCATTAAAGCCAGGCCCCACAAGCCCCCTCTGATATGGGAGAGTTCATTAGAGATGTGCCTTTGATGGGCAGCCTTTTCATGTGACTACCGGTTTTTCAAATACCTTGATGTAGAAGCTTAAGAAGGCATTGTGCGGTAAGCCCTCCTTTTGATGCGACTTATTTAGAATCTGCATAGTAAATCGAGGTGGGGAGGGGGCGTAAATAAGCAGCCAGCAGATGGAAGCAAGGAGATAAGACAGCGGCGAACAATCGCATTTGTATTTTGTTATGATGTTGACAGCAGCTAAAATTCACTAATCTAGAGCCACTGATCTGCATTTCAAAGAAATCTCATTTAGCAGCGGGGAGGATAAAGTTCCCCTCATTGTGTCTATTTTATTGCATTCTTCGCTAATTTATCTGCCCACAGATTTAACGTGCGGGGCTTGGTGGTAGGAGAGAGCGTCCGTGCGTTGCATGGGGGGGGGGTCTTAAATACTGTGAAAGCGGTTACGTCTAGACTGTGAGCTGAGGGTAATTACACGTCTGACCATGAATAGAATGAGTTTGAAGACTCATCTTTCTTCGGGCGGGCCTGAATTGCTCGACTAATGCTGATAAGGAGCATTTGGTCCCCACAGAAATATTGCTTGTGACTTTCCGTAACACCCCACCAAGGATGGTATTTACTTTTAAGATAAAGTTATTGTGTACAGTAATCTGACTTGTTAGCATAATGTCCTCTTTCATGGCAAGGCCCTCCTTTTTCTGCACTGTGGAGGTATTTGTGGGCTTGGTCTTAAATAGTTTATCTTGACTAAGCGTGCAGGTTCTTTATGTAAATATTAGCCTATAGCATTAGCAGGCCTTCATGAATACTTGAATGCATTCGCCATATTTATGAGTTGATCGAATTTACCAGTGGTTTTATATTTGGCATAAAGACGAGTGGTATTTGTAAATCCTCACAAATTGAAGGTCATACGGACTAATGGCGTGCCAAATGCTTTTCTAGTAAATAAATTATGGCATCTGCACAGCCCAGAGGTGTTGAAGTCTACATAGGAGCTAAAGGACATTTGAAACCGTTTTATTACCGTATTTGTCAGACTATAAGGCGCACTGGATTATAAGGCGCAATGTCAATGAACGGGTCAGTTTTCATACACAAGTGGCACTGGATCTTAAGGTGCATTAAGCAAAACAAAACAGTCTGATAAGTCAAACTTTATTCAACTCATTCACAATAACCACATACCGTATTTTCCGGACTATAAGTTGCTCCGGAGTATAGGTCACATCAGTCGAAAAATGTCTCATGAAGAGGAAAAAACAATATATAAGTCACTTCGGAGTACAAGTCACATTTATTTAGAAGTGTATTTCACGAAGTGCAAGAACAGACATTTAATCGGAAATAATAACACACAGAACATACCTGGGATCCTAAACATGCTTAATTAACATAACAGGCCAATGAGTCCGACAAGCACGTTACCGGTAAATTCACCAGTCACATTCCACATCACTTTTGTACGACGGAGCTTTAGGGCTGGGCTAAAATTTTTTTTAAAAAGCCATAAAATTATGAGAATAAAGACATAAAATTACGAGAAAAAAGTCGTAGAATTACGAGAATAAATTTGAACGAGACTTTTTGTTTTACTGCTGTCCTTAATTTTTTTTTCCACGAGTCTGTTGCATGACGCAACCTGTCAATCAACCCAGTAGGCATGTTGGCTGGCAAATGACCAATCCAAAGCTAAATGCTCCTTACCTGCAGAGAGCTGGAGAAAACTACCTTACTGTAAGCAGGTTCAAAGTCCTGATATTGAAAATCTGACTGTCACGATAACAAATTTTGCTGGGAGATTAATTGTCTCAGAAATTATTGCGATAAATCATAATGTTTGAAATTTGACATTAGTAATGAATGTCAAATTTAAGAAGAAAATTTGGTTAATTTCTGTTTAGTGCCTTTTTTTAACTCTGGGTGGTAGTATAAGACTGTTTAAACCAAAGGATTCATGATACAGCAGCGTGTCTTTAAGAAAAATGGGAAGGAGGCTCCTTGTGACATGGGCTGTCTCTCGTTCTTGTTTTTCGGTTTTCAAAATGGCTGACGCTCTGAATGTTTTGAGCTCTTTAGCATAGCATTTGTCACACAACGCATTCAAATATAAAACAAAACAAATCAGTAAAACAAGTTGTCAGCTTCTTTTTGCAAAGAAAAACAACTTTTTTCACGAAGCCGTGAATTTTGGAGCTTGGCTGGACAAGACGGAGGTTTATTCCCGAGGTTGACCTGTTGGCTTAGCTCGTAGCTTAGCTGCTTTTTACGATCCAAAAACATGATTTTGGACAGTTAAAATGGATTTTAAAGAGAAAGGGAGGGGTCAGTGAAGAGCGTCGGAGTTGAGCCTTTTGTCATCCAGTGTCTTCAGTAGAAAGAGAGAGACACGAAGAAACGATGAAGCCAATAAATGAAAATGAGGTCGATAATTTTCATTCATAATGTGATTACGGTAATTTAATTATTGTGTATTTCGACTGGCCTAAATCGGACACTGATGTGCTAACAGATTACACAGTTTTGCTCACAGAGCGCCATTTTGAAACTGAAACAAAAATGAAAGTCATAACGTACCATACATGCTTCCTAGAAGCAGCATACAAAAACGGAACAGTAGGTAGGTGGCAGTATTCAACACGTTTTGAGTAAGAGCATCAGTAACAATAAAGTTTAAGAAACATTCTTCATTTTATCACAGTTAAAATGTGGTAAACTCTGCTTTATCGTGTTGGCATTTGGGTAATATTACGACTCATTTAGTTTCAGATTGGTCATTTGCTGACACGCCTACTGGATTGATTGACAGGTCGTGTTGTGGATTCGACTCGTGGAAAAGAAAAATTACGACATCTTTAAAAAACAAAGGTCTTGTACGACTTTATTCTCGTAATATTAACACTTTATTCGACTTTATTCTCGTAATTTTATGGTGTAAAAAAAAAAAGTATACTGTATACTGGTAAGTCGCTTCAGACTACAAGTCGCAGGACTAGCCAAACTATAAAAAAAAGTGAGACTTATAGTCTGGAAAATATGGTAAAATTGGTTAGAGGTCAGTAAGCACAACCAAAATTAATACAGAAGGCGCACCTGATTATAAGGCTCACCGTCGATTTTTGAGAAAATTAAAGGATATATAGTGCGAAAAATACGGTATGTCACTAAAATATTTGTTCATCAAGCTTCTCCGGAAAATAAACCAACAAAATTCTTAAACATGAAGTCCACTAGTGTCCGTCGTCCCCCCACTCCCACTCAAGTCCTCTTATTCTTGCTTTTGAGTAAAGGTTGCCGAGCAGTCGGTGCAACGTTTTCCACAACGGTGAAAAATTATAGCAGTTGGCATGTTTTGTTTTCAGCTGTTCCCTTTCGAGCTGAGGGCTTTTTGTACAGTTCAGAGAGCACATTCCTCAGCGTTCAGCAGCCGCTGGTTGCCTGTAGGGGTCATTGGGATTCTGGGAGAATAAAAGGGAAGCACACATGCATCTCAGAAAGGAACATCCAGCCCACTTTGTGTGCCCCTCGTACTCCCGGCAGCAGAAGTTCCTTCATTCTCTTAAGCATTCTCCTTTTTAAACTTGATGTGTGTGCAGGAGAACGGCCACAGTCGTGAGTAGCTGCAGTTGTGTTGTGCACTTTTGCCGTTCTTGTGATTAACGCACACACAAAGAAAGAGAATCGTTCATACTGTGCAGCACGTGCGTTTTCAGCGAAGGCAGCTGAATGGGGGTACATGAGAAAATCAATCATGTCAGGTTAACGGTGTGATTTACTTTGCACCGAGAGCTTGAGCCTTGCAGGCACGGCACCTTTAAACTTTAGAGGGAGGGAGCAGTGTGTGCGGACTGGGGGGAGCTGGTGTTGTGCTTATATTGTACACTGCCTGTTGGTGCATGCACTTAAATATACACACACAAACTCAAGCTTCACAGCAAAATCCAGGTGCACTTTGTTGTTTCAAAATTTATTGCTTTCACCTTCACAGCATAGAGAAAATAGTTATGCAATGCACTTTCTAGCCCGCACTTGTTTGCAACAGCGGTGCATGTGTTAAAGGAAGAAATTAGAATGGATTTGGTCTAAGTTTAAACATTTTTTCTTCCTTGTCTTAGTGAGCTGACATCGCTGGACTCATACCCCACCCTTTGACGAACAACAACAACAGCAAGTTTTCTCCCTCAGGGTAAGTATCTGTATATGCACCTTCTTGTCCCATCTGTCAAATCGTAAACCTGTAAGATGTTACTATTCATAATGAAAGACTTTCAAAGCCTTAGTTGCTTAAATATAGTAGAATTCCCCCAGCTTTTTGTCGGTATTGCAGTGTTTATGGCGTTTAGGTGAATGTTGGGGTCACGGGGTTCCCATTTCGCCTCCAATGTAACAAATCTTCATCTTGTCCACATTGATAGAATTCCCCCTCTGCTGGGCAACCTCTCAGTTGGGCCTGTTTGGTCTTCACACCCCAAGGATTTTCAATCTACTCTCACTTAGAAGTTATGATATGCACTCTGGTGGCCAAATGCGCTCAAGCTCAGATTTGAGGTTTGGTGTTTTTATCGTTGACGTCTTGATTAGGATTTGTTGCAAAATTCGACTAAGTCCAGCGAATAGGGATGATGGAAGGGAAGATGGAAGCATGGGCAGGTTTTAGTCGTCAGTGTTTTGTTTGATGTTTTAGACCGATTCTTGTTCTCTTCTAGGATGAAATATGCACACACTGTGCCCGTAGAAAAAAGAAGACGACACGCAGCGTGAGGCACAAAGTGGTAAGTAAATCAGTTTTCAGTGTTGTTCTTGCATACCTGATGCTGTGATCATGAACTAATGGACTTTACCTTTAGTGAAATAGATATTTTGTAAAAGAGGAAAAAAAGGTTTTATATTTAGATTATTAAAAGCTTAAATCGGCAACTTTTCACATTATTTTAAACCACCAAAAGTAGATTAAACAAAGCTTAAGTGTTATTCTTGCTGTATAATTCATTGCTGTTTGTTTAAAGCTAGGGCTCAACAAAATTTGCTCTTCATCATTTTTTATTTTATTTTAGTCAGTCTAATTAAATTGGGGTTCGTTATCTGGTAGGCTAACTCAGGAAGGTGAAAAATCTTGGGTCATGTAGTATAAATCAGTGGTTCCCAACCCTGGTCCTTGAGGAACACCATCCTGCACGTTTTAGTTGTTTTCCTGTTTTGACAAACCTGATTAGAAGGAACTGGCGATTAACAGACTTCTGCAGAACTTGGTGAAGTAATTAAATCACTGAATCGAGTGTTGGAGCAGGGAAACGACTAACATGCAGGATGGCGTTCCTCAAGGACTAGTGTTTGGCACCATCATTTTATTTTCACTGCGATTAATGGTGGGTTATTCCAGTCACTGAATCTCTTATAAATTCCTTGGCATCCATAGTACATGAATATTAGTATATTTACACTTATTTCCAGTTGTTAGAGCTCTGAAAATTGTGACAATAAATGTAGAAAATGAACTAAAATGGCAATGAGTAATGGTCGTTCTCCACATTTCTTCTCTATGCACTCTTGGTTATGCCCATCATTGTATTTTTCCCCCCCAGTAATGAATGTATTAAAGAATTAATCTACTCAATGTTAGTATTCTTGAAGCGGATAAAGTATAAGCATTGGTTAGATAAATATATAAGGGGGAAATATAGGCAGAAATAAAGACACAGAGTAACTTAGCAATAGACCAAGTTGACCTCCCCAACAGTCTTGACTTTCCGGAGTACAGCGGAGTACACCTAAAAGAGATTTAAATATTAGTTCTTAATTTATCTAGTACTCTGTTAAATCTTCAAAGATGAACCCTTACTGCATATCTTTTGGCCCAAAGAAGTCTGTCTAATCATTTATTAAAAAGTGTAATTGACCCAACACTGCAAGTCATACATAATCTGTAAACACTTTTCTTTATAAAAAAATAAAAAAATCTACAGCAATTAGGCATATATATCTTAGGTTACTTAAAAAAAAAATACTGCAGTTTGGACTGAACAGCCCTCTGCTCACATTTTCAGTTCGAACTTAATTTCGTGTTGTAAATCAGAGGCTCCTTGTCGTTCCATTTTCAATCTCCAAATGGTTTCTCTGAGCCTGCTAACTGTCATCCCTGAGTGGACAAACCTCCACGGGTCTTTACCCTGGGCGCTTAGAGCAAGCGAAGGGGTAGAGGCAAAAATCAAAGGGGACTTGGATCACTCCCTATTGGTAGCCTCCGTTGTGTAGCTCATTTGGGATTGGTGCAGAAGGTGAAAATGGGATAGTGGGCTGTGGGGGTGGATGGAAATCAAGGAAAGCAACCCTTTCCCCCTAATCTTTATCCACCATTAACCCCAGTGCCCCAGTGTGTGGCTGAGATCAGGGCCCTTGGTCAATCCCCCATTCACTGCCACCCAGAATATTTTAAAGTTAAGCTCCAACGCTTAACAAAAAAAGTCTTACTCATCAAAGGTTTACTTTCCCTACTTTCTCTCCCTGGCCCTGGGATCTACTGCCGCTCTTCATGCACCCTTCTCTCTTTATGGTCCACTGTTTTGTCTCCACACTTATGCAATGGGGAGGGGAGTTGCTGGAAGTTTTGGAAGTTTCCATTTTTCAATTTAACAAAGTTTAGTTTGCGGTTTGATGGTGTCATACTGTGAGCAAAGTGGTTGGACGAGTGACAACCAACCCTTTACTAATCTGTCTGATAAGTAGCTGAACTCACTTTAAAAATCGACTTTACGTAAATTATTTCCACCACAAACGTATACTTCCACACCTGGCATTTATATTACCAACTTTTTTTTTCTTCCCTCTTTGGACATTTGCTGATAAGAACGTCTTGTTTAAGACCCAGTGTGAAAAACCATAACAGGAGTGATTTCAGTCCACATTTTCAGGCTCTGTATAAACATTTCAAATGCCTCCATTTTTCCACTCACGCTGTATATTTTCTTTGCAACTGTCCGACATGTGAGTTTCACAATAAATAGAAAAAAGATTGAGGCTCATTGCAGAGAAACGAGCAAGGATGTGGAGATGCAGGGTAGATGGTTGGGAGTGAAGAAAATAAATTTCATGAAGGGTTTTTGTCTAGAGTGGGGAAGCAAAGAGGCTCAAAATGAGCATTATTTAGGAGAATATTAAAACCTCTCAATGAGACTATTGATCCTTGTGGCTGGCCTGTGTTTGTCTGTTCCATTCTTATCTTTCATCTAGTTCTTAAAGTGCCAATTTTTCCATTCCATTTTAAGATAAACCTGCAATTTTAGAAACTTTAGGAGAAAAAGAGGAAAAGGTTTGCTTGCTCTCAGAGTAGGTGGCCTCAGCGTACTTCGTAGCATGCCTAAACCTGGAGATGACCGATACTGTGGAAGTGAGTGATTGCAAACACTAGCTTAATTTCTGTCTCTATAAAAAAAGCAGGGCTCTAATGTTTCAAGTGTTATTCTTACCTCGCAATTTAATTGGAGAAATGTCGGCTGAGGAAGCTGGACTGGATAGCTTTCCTCCAAGAGCCTGAGATTATTGTGAAACTCAACCTGAGGCAGGGATGACATCAGAGAGGCCTGACTTTAGGTTGAACTCGTTCTTTCAGGTGGGAAGAATTATGCGTGGCTTCACTCGCAGGTGATCGTGTCCAGTGAATCGGTGGCCCACAGTCCTGCGTTCTTCCACCGGCGTCTAAACGCTGATTGTCCTGACACACTGAACTGGTGTGTCATCACTAAAGTGTCATGGGGTCTCATTTTTCAGGCTGCGCATATAGTGTAAAGTTTATGTTAGCCCTTCACCTGACAGTGTTTTATAGGGATATCGTCATCACAATGTAAACTAAAAATACAGTAATCTAACCCGCTGATGAGTTCTGTTTATTTCAGGATCTACACATTTTTGGTATATAGACGTACATTAGGTTGCCAAGAAGCTGACAGAATTTGTAGCGTTTTGGGTATTTCTTAAATAATTGTGTTAAAGGCATCAGTTGCAAACTATTAAATAAAACATGCCATACCACTTTATTTATAAACCACTTAAAACAGCAACAACACCAACCAAAGTGTTGTACAGCAGAAACAAACAAGCAAAGAACACAGGATAAAAAACGGATCCAAATGGATAAAGATAATGACCAAATGGCTAACATTGAAGAATACAGATGGGTTAAAATCAAATCACACAGTGTCAAAAGCCAGGGAGTAAAAGTGGTTTTTTAGGCGAGACTTAAAAACTGTGAGAGGGAGCCTGCCTTACATGCAGTGGTAAGTCATTCCACAGTCTTGGACCCGCAACAGAGAAGGCCCTTTCACCAGAGCTTAAGACAGGTTCCTGGAACTAGGCCTGTCACGATAACTAATTTTGCCGGGCGATTAATTGTCTCAGAAATTATTGCAATAAACCATAATACAGTATTGATTTAAATTTGACAATAATCAGTAGTTATTGTTAAATTTAAGAAGACATTTTTAATTTGTTTTGCATTTGTAGTACCTTTTTTCGACCACTGGATGGAAGTACAAGACTGTTTTAACCAAAGGATGGATAGTGAGGGAGCGAGCAGCGTGTCTCTTTAAGAAAAATGGGAGGGAGGCTCCATGACGTGACATGGGCTACCTCTCCTTGATTCTCAAAATTGCAGACGGTCTGTGTGGATTGATCTTTTTAGCATAGCATTTTTCACACAAAGTTTTTAATCAAAAATCACTAAACAAGTTCTCAGCTTCTTTTTGCTGAGAAAAACTTTTTACACAAAGGCACGAGTTTCAACTGTGAATTTTGGAGCTTCGACAAGACTTGAGTCCCACCCCCCCCCCACCCCCGATGTCGGCCTGTTAGCTTAGCTTGTAGCTTAGCTTCTCAGCTTAGCTGCTTTTAAGGATCCAAAAATGTGACTGTGGATGGTTAAAATGTATTTTAAAGAGAACCAGAGGGGTCAGGGAAGAGCACCGGAGTTGAACCTTTTGTCGTCCAGTAGAAAGAGAGAGACACGAAGAAACGATAAAGCTGATAAATGAAAATGAGGTTGATACTTTTCACTTATCATGCAATTAATTGATTTATTATTTATCGTGACCGGCCTACCTGGAACCAATAGAAGCACCTGGTCTGCTGACCTCAGAGAGTGCTGTGGGACATATGGCTGCAGCAGATCAGCGAGATAATGGTGAATCCAGACCGAATGCGTTTTCTACTGCAGGAGCGTCCGGTTTACATGCAAAGTTAATGGGGGACGCACCTCCAGGCGCCTCCTGGCGTCAGGTCGCGTGCGTGTTGAGCGTGCTGGAGAGCGTTTTCCGTGCACGTGAACCCGCGTCAGCCTCCAAAGCCCGCCTCCAACATGCTGAAGATTTTCGCCGTTCAAACTCGTGAACGCGTGTCCGACCAATCAGGAGAGTCGGGTGGAGGAGAAAGGGGGAGTCCGCTATGTGACGCGGAAACGAGGGGGCGGGGGTAATGCGCAACTATGTGACGTATTGTTTGTGGGACACAGGAAAGACCCGCGAGGTCGTGGACTATGGAAGAGAAACTCATTGTAGCTGTGTGTTCGCGACAATTCCTTCACGACCAGTCAAGTCTGCTCTACAGGGACAAAAATAAAAAGCTCCTTGCCTGGCGGAGTGCAGAGAGGAACTCGGTATACCGGTAAGCTCCTCCCCCCCCCGCCGCCGCAACGCAGCCACAATTTCACGTTCTGGTTTGGACACCACTGGGTCCAGTGCGTCCACTTGCGTGCGTGTTGAGCTTTTTTGCCGTTGAAATCGCGTTCGGTCTGGATGTACCATAAGAGTGGGCAGAACTGTTCATAGATTTGAAAACATACAGAAGGATTTTGAACTGAATTCGAAAGTGAACCGGGAGCCAGTGCAGGGAGGCCAGAACTGGTGTAATGTGCTCTCTTTTGCCTGTACCAGTTAAAAGTTGGGCTGCAGCATTTTGGACCAGTTGTAAAAACAATATAATGGAATAATAATAAAAAAAATATATGAAAGGTTATCCTGAACAATATCAAGTGGTGCAGTTTGAAATAGTTTACTCTGGTAGTTTTCCAGATACTACATTGATTTGCAACTCTGAAATATGGGTATGCGCTCAATATAAACAAAGAGTTTGGTTGAATCTGCCAAAAACCAAGTGGAAGCTTAAGTCTGGTGATTGACCTACATCAGTCAGGGTAGGAAAACAAATATGGTGCAATCGGACAATTGTAGAATCTTGGAGAAGCCATTTAGGTGGCAATAGAGGAGTTAATCTGCCATAAAATTACAAAAGACTATAGCAAATTGTAATCTGGATTATTTGAAGAGCTGCATTTTGTAGCGCAATCACAACAATCAGTTAAAATACACCTTTGTGTCTGTTTTTAAAAAATTCAGCATATTTACCGACAAATCTTAGTGTAAAGACGTACCACTAATATGATACATCAAAATTGTACGAGTGCTCCATCCCAAACGGCTCTTCCATGAACATTGTTGACCTATTTTCAGTCACTTTGTCTGTTTTCGTAGATAAACACACATGGCGGTTGGCATTCGTTCACAAATTGTGCTCGCAAATGTTTAATACCGTACATGATAAAAAAAACTGTGCAGCTTTTTTCACTAAATGGAAAAGTTGTCAAGACTTTGCCGCAAGTACCTTTTTAAAAATCGCTCATCGTAACTTCAGAGCTGAGTTTTCAGATTTGTATTTATTTCATCCGCTTCAGCGAAACTTAAGACAGCGACACTTAGCTAAGACGTTTTATTTTGTATCCATCCACGTGAAAGATGGGATGTTGTGCCACTTGTCACTTGGATAATGGGATTTGTTGCCTGGATGTTGAAATGCATCACATTCAAGCTGTCTTACTCGTCACATATCAAGTTTTAATTAAGCAAGCAAGCATGTCAAAACTGTTTATATTATAGCAATGACAGTTTCATTTTTAAACTAACACCGTGATTCCCGTGTAGCATAAAAGACCCTGTTGTGTGTTTTTATGTCTTTGCTTTCTCTGTTTCTCAAGTATTGAACAAGAAAAAAAAGAAAAAGCTTTTACTCCAGAGGCAACAAGCCAAGTCCTTTGTTCTTAATGCACATTTGATCGCAGTTTGAAAAGGGATACGGAGGGCAGCGAGATCCTACAACTAAGCGGCCCGACTTCACCACAAACCGCAAGCTCAGACAGTGCAACTGTTACTTCTTGGTTGGAGGTGGAACGGGAAGAGCGTGTGTGGAGAGAAAACACTCGCACTCAACCCAGCATGCTCGATTTGGGTCATGGAGCTGACAGACAGTGGAATGTGAATGTGTGTATGTTGACAAACTCCACTGCACCCTGAATGGGGTTTGTGATTACACCTCATCATGCGTGTTGCATCGCTCCTGTCCCTCAGCCTCCCCCCGTCTTTGCCCTTCACTTCCCCAACCCCCACCCCCTTCCTCTCACCACGGTGCCTCTTGGGCAATCATGTGGTCACACTACCTGACTCCTTGCTGCTCAAGAGTGCAGTTGACAAAAACAGCCCGAGGCCCGTCATGTGGAAAAGATTCAGTCGGCACACAACATGCCACCCCCCCCCCTCCCAACACCTCCTCACTTTCTCGCACTAACTAACCGAAGCACTAGGGTGTTTCCTTCTGCTCACCTGTGAAAGAAAATGGCATCACTCTCCTCCTGGCTGAGTGGGTGAGGGTGTGTAACTGCGTTTGCCACCTTGCGTGGAATCCGTTTTAAACAGCCGTGCACAAGCATGTACGGGAGTGCGGGTGGTGGGGGTGTTCCATTCACCCGCTCCCTCCCACAGTCTGGGAGATGCAGGCAGCTTCTCTTTGTCAGTTGAGTTGCACTCCTGGTGTCATGTAACATAAAGCTGGCGGTCAGTGAGAGCTTTCTGCTGTCAGTCAGCCTGGTGGTCCTTGCCTGTCAAGCTGCTCACCTGTGTTTATTGGACAAGACCTGCTCCACGCTACCCTGGGAGAACATCTCGTCTCCCCTGCCTTTTCCTTTTCTCCACCTTCCTCCCATGCTTTCTCTTTCACTTTTGTTTTTGTCTTTTTCCATCATTCCCTTTGTCTGTCATGCGCCTTCTCCCCGTTTCAGCGTTTCTTTTCTTTCTTTTATTTTTTTTTAAATCGGCACCTTTTCCCCTCAGCTCTTCTCCCTGCTGTCCTGTACAGTTTATTTTCCTGGCTTTCTTCCCCGCTTCTCCTTTTCTATTATTCCTTTCTTGCCGCTCTCCCTCCCTTTCAGCTGTCCGTTTTTATTTTGTATTATTTTGGGACCTCTTTGTCAGCCTTTCGGTTCATAGCCATGCCATCTCTTTGGCGTCGGGTTTTCATCTTTTCCTCCTCACCTGGCTGAGCACACGCACGGGGGTGCACGCGGCGCCGCTCGACGCCTGATTGAAACTTGCGTCTCAAAGTTGCTAATGCTCACTGAAGCATTGTATTGTAGATAAAGTAAATAAACTACCATGGGAGGAATCTTAGGAGTAGGCCGCACTGATCTAGTAGATGGCGCACACACACACACACACGGAGAAACGCATGCATCAACTGAACGACCGAAAATATGGCAGTGATGCTGAGGTGTGAGGAGGGCTGTGGTCAGGAGATGCTCTATATGGCTCAGGAATTTCACAAGTTTAATGTTTTTTGAGGAGCTCTCTAGAAAAGTAACAGGTGGACTCAGAATATGCAGTGAAGCAGCTGCTTATAGGTGGATGATAGGATTATAGAACAGTAATGACGATGTGCCAAAGCAGAGATTGTATATCTTCTATAGGGCACATTCTGTCTGGTTGTTTCCAGACTTGTGGTGATGCAGTTTTTTTCTTGAGCAACATCCCACTAGTCCGCTCAATGCCCGTCCTAAAGATGAACTGGTTTGGCTTTTCTCCGAATAACACATCTCACGGAGCGACAAGCATCGCTTCCCCTCTCCTACCTGTTGCTTTAAGTCGTCATTCAGTTGTATACGGTTTAATGCTCGTTAAAAACGGACTTTGTTGCTTGGTTCACATTTTTTCCAGCAGATAACCCAGTCAGTCATGACTTTACCAGATGAGGAATGCCCATCTCCCTTTTTGAAGGCAACACTGTTTTTGTTCAAATGTTTGCAACAACAAGAGTTAGCATATTAGCACTTAAAATGTATTCGGGCTACTACTGCAGCTGGAGTCTGTTATCCAATCTAATTGGGGACTGCCATTGCAATGCATAGGAGAGCATGTAATGCATGGAAGGCACCTATTATTCTACACCTAATAAGCATGTGTTTTTGTTTAATCTCCATTAATGCGGCCCGAACCGCAACGTGTACCCCCACAAAAGTTATATCAAAACGACCGGCCCAATCTCAAGATGAGGGCTTTTACTTTTATTGGCAATCGTAGTTACCATCCATCCATCCATCCATTTTCTTCCGCTTATCCGGGGTCGGGTCGCGGGGGTAGCAGCCTAAGTAGGGAGGCCCAGACTTCCCTCTCCCCAGCCACTTGGAGCAGCTCCTCTGGGGGAATCCCAAGGCGTTCCCAGGCCAGCCGAGAAACATAGTCCCTCCAGCGTATCCTGGGTCTTCCTCTGGGTCTCCTCCCGGTGGGACATGCCCGGAACACCTCACCAGGGAGGCGTCCAGGAGGCATCCTAACCAGATGCCCGAGCCACCTCAACTGGCTCCTCTCGATGTGGAGAAGCAGCGGCTCTACTCCGAGTCCCTCCCGGATGACTGAGCTTCTCACCCTATCTCTAAGGGAGAGTCCAGCCACCCTGCGGAGAAAACTCATTTCAGCCGCTTGTATCCGAGATCTTGTTCTTTCGGTCATAACCCAAAGCTCATGACCATAGATGAGGGTGGGAACGTAGATCGATCGGTAAATTGAGAGCTTTGCCTTTTGACTCAGCTCTCTCTTCACCACGACAGACCGGTACAGCGCCCGCTTCACTGCGGACGCTGCACCTATCCGCCTATCGATCTCACGCTCCAGTTTTCCCTCATTCGTGAACAAGATCCCGAGATACTTAAACTCCTCCACTTGGGTAAGGACCTCCTCCCCGACCCGGAGAGGGCACGCTACCCTTTTCCGGCTCAAGACCATGGCCTCGGATTTGGAGGAACTGATCCTCATCCCGGCCGCATCACATTCAGCTGCAAACCGCTCCAGCGAAAGCTGTAGATCACGAGCTGATGAAGCCAATAGGACCACATCATCTGCAAAAAACAGAGAAGCGATTCTAAGGCCACCAAAACGGATCCTCTCAACACCTTGGCTGCGCCTAGAAATTCTGTCCATAAAAGTTATAAACAGAATCGGTGACAAAGGGCAACCTTGGCGGAGTCCAACTCTCACCGGAAACGAGCCTGACTTACTGCCGGCAATGCGGACCAAGCTCTGACACCGGTCGTACAGGGACCTAACAGCCCATATCAATGGGCCTGGTACCCCATACTCCCGGAGTACCCGCCACAGAACCCCCCGAGGGACGCGGTCGAATGCCTTTTCCAAGTCTACAAAGCACATGTAAACTGGTTGGGCAAACTCCCACGCACCCTCCAGGACCCTGTTGAGGGTGTAGAGCTGGTCTAGTGTTCCACGACCAGGACGAAAACCACACTGCTCCTCCTGAATCCGAGGTTCGACTATCCGACGGACCCTCCTCTCCAGAACCCCTGAATAGACCTTACCAGGGAGGCTTAAGAGTGTGATCCCTCTATAGTTGGAACACACCCTACGGTCCCCCTTTTTGAATAGGGGAACCACCACCCCAGTCTGCCAATCCAAGGGAACTGCCCCCGATGTCCACGCGATATTGCAGAGTCGCGTAAGCCAACACAACCCCACAACATCCAGAGCCCTAAGGAACTCAGGACGAATCTCATCCACCCCCGGAGCCTTGCCACCGCGGAGCTTTTTAACCACCTCGGCGACCTCAGCACCAGAGATTGGAGAGCCCGATCCAAAGTCCCCAGGCTCCGCTTCCTCAGTGGAAGACGTGCCAGTAGGATTGAGGAGGTCTTCGAAGTATTCCGCCCACCGACTCACAACATCCCGAGTTGAGGTCAACAGCACGCCATCCCCACCATAAATGGTGTTGGTCGCGTACCGCTTTCCCCCCCTGAGACGCCGGATGGTGGACCAGAATCGCCTCGAAGCCGTACGGAAGTCATTCTCCATGGCCTCTCCGAACTCCTCCCACGCCCGAGTTTTTGCCTCAGCAACCACCCGAGCCGCATGCCGCTTGGACTGCCGGTACCTATCTGCTGCTTCCGGGGTCCCACAGGCCAAAAAGGCCCAATAGGACTCCTTCTTCAGCTTGACAGCATCCCTCACCGCCGGTGTCCACCACCGGGTTCGAGGGTTGCCACCACGACAGGCACCAACAACCTTGCGGCCACAACTCCGATAAGCTGCCTCGACAATAGAGGCGCGAAACATGGCCCACTCGGGCTCAATGTCCCCCGCCTCCCTCGGAACGTGTTCAAAGCTCTCCCGGAGGTGGGAGTTAAAGCTCCGTCTTACGGGAGACTCTGCCAGACGTTCCCAGCAGACCCTCACAATACGTTTGGGTCTGCCAGGTCTGACCGGCATCCTCCCCCACCATCGGAGCCAACTCACCACCAGGTAGTGGTCAGTTGACAGCTCCGCCCCTCTCTTCACCCGAGTGTCCAGGACATGCGGCCGCAGATCAGATGAGACGACAACAAAGTCGATCATTGAACTACGACCTAGGGTGTCCTGGTGCCAAGAGCACATATGGACACCCTTATGCCTGAACATGGTGTTCGTTATGGACAATCCATGACGAGCACAGAAGTCCAACAACAGAACACCACTCGGGTTCAGATCAGGGGGGCCGTTCCTCCCAACCACACCCCTCCAGTAGTTACCATGGCTACATATTTTGCTAACAAAGATGCCATATTTCCCCATAGGAAATGAATGGGAGTACACTCCTCACACTAACTGCTGCTGTCAAGTCACATGACTTAAGAGTGTAGAGGTCCTTGAAGAAAACAGAAACTCACTGTTGGATATGTTTGAAATTCACAGAAAGCAATCATCAGATAAATGTCAAATTATTAACGTTTGAGCCATTTTGATTCAAGATGGCTGCCGCAGCTACCTCCGCAAACAAAAAAATTAACTATAACTCGGCCATTCTTTGAGATATTGAGCCGAAATTTAGTGTGGTTGTAGCTGAGAGCGAGTTGTTATACATTCCTAATGCAAATCAAATATCCAAGATGGCCGCCTTAGCTAAAAGAGAAAAAACACGACAACTCTGCCAGTTTTAGAGCTATTCAGCACTTTGATTGGCCTTTTCACTGTTTTAAGTGCTCCATAAATAAAATGGTATGGCATGGTATGGTATTCAGCTGAAATTGGGTACACTGGTAGCCGAGCATGAACCCCAACACATAGTACTATGAAATCAACAAATTTAATCAGCAGCAGCCTGGTCGTCCATGTCAAAGTTTCTCCAGGAACGTTCTAGTTAATTACTACATTTGCTCATCAGGCTCTCAACTTTAAAGGAGAATAGCAGATAATGCAGTACTGTACATTTATTCTCAGTATTTGGGATTGAACTACCTGTAAACTTTCAGTGATGATCCTAAATATCACAAAGACAAATGTTACAAATAAAATTAGCTGAACACGTGGTTTAAAATTTGTCCTGAGTGTATCTGTTGTACCTATTTTTTTTCTTTATGGTGTTACGTTTTCGAAAACAATTTAGAAAATTTTGGAATTTTCGAAAATTTTGGAAAATTGTTTTGCTGTGTTGATTTTGAACTTGCAAAATTATTTAAAAAAAACAATGTAAATTTTTTTTAAAAATTGTGATTGTTTATACTTTTTTTAAAAATCAGGTGATACATTTTTATGATATCACCTACATTTTTATGATATCACCTACCACTAATCAAGTCAAAATTCGAAGCGTACTTTCTTTTTTTGCTTAATTTTCATCAAGCCAAACTTACCGGAAAGTTTATACCTTCAATCAAAAGTCGTCTGCGTCTTTTATTTGTGTTCTCTTCGCTGTTCTTTTAAAAAGTTTTTCTACATTACTTTAAAATTGTTAACCTACTGGTTAAATGTAATAGCTGGCTCTTTGTGGCTGCAGGGTTTAAAACCAGCATCCAATAAGTGACCCTCCAGTTTATACGGCACATCAAAAGAACTCTGCCCTCATATTTCCACCTGGTTTTTATGTAAAACCCTCTTGTATTCACTGAAGTTCCATTCTGTGCTGTAAAGTGGTATAGCTGACATGGTAATACATCAGCATTGTGCCCAATGATAAATACTCCAGCAGGTCTTACTCACTCCACTGCCTCCGAATGTGTCCGGACAGCAGCGGTATTGTCAAAAGCACGGAGAGTCATTCAAATCTTCGTCTCCTTCCCTTCTGCCTTTTGTCACATATTTCTACGCGGGTGATAGTTTTCTCATTTATTTAGTGAATAGTGGCAAAGGAGGGCAAAAAAAGACTTCTGCATTATGGAAATGATGGAATTGGTTATAATCTAACACGTATTCATCACTGGCAGACATTGGACCATTGCGATATCATCCCCCATTTGGCTATTGTTCCTATTTTCTCTTCAAGTGCCGTTCCCTTCAATGGGCAAAGCAGGTTTTAATCCTGTCTCTTTTTGGAGTGACAATGTTTACCAGCCATCATTCAATATGAAGTCAGAAGCAGGACACGTCTCTCTATGTGTAAAGGCTGTGTGAATGGGCTGGAGATGACTGTGGGCAGTTATAGTTCGCTTTCTGAGGAGAAAGGACATCAGAAACTTGACTGATACAGTATAACCATTGTATAGCATGTAAAAACAATATTCCAGTGATGGCAAACATTTAGCAGTTGTTGCCTACAGGAAGGGATTAGACGTTGATAGTATGTTTTCTTTCAATTGTGAATGGATTAGTTGGAATATGGGATAATGTTAGGACAAAAACTGTTTTTTACTTGTACATTTCCTTATAAAAGTACCATACCACTTTATTTATAAAGCACTTAAAACAGCAACAAGGCCAACCAAAGTGCCTAAAGTTGTACAGTACAGTTGCACTCAGCCCCAACTGTGCTCTGCCCGCCACGGAAAGATAAAAATCAATAAACCGTGCCAGCTTTATCATGAAATCCTGTTTTCACTTTGACTTTATTAAATAATCTGTTAACTAAAGTTAGCACTTTGAGATCTTCATTAATGAAAAGTGCGTTATAAATTGAATTCATTATTATTATTATTATTAAAGTTAACGCAGCTGAAAAATCATAATAAGACAAAATTGGATCTCAGGAATATTTCCCTCAAACATGTTTAAAGAAGAGCTACAGCCTTTGGTTCAACTTCATTCTAACCTGCAGATGTACACATCACAAAACAAGAATTACATTTTAAATCACTAAAATAAAATCTGTATACAAGAAACAAAACCACCTATCTACATAAATTGAACAGTAAAAGTAAACACAATGAGGGCAAATACATCAAATTATGGGAAAAAAATATAGAATTTTAAATATAATATAGTTTTAAGTACAAGCCCAAAACCGGAAAAGTTGGCACGTTGTGCAAATCGCAAATAAAAACAGAATACAATGACTTGCAAATCTTTTTCAACCCATATTCAACTGAATAGAATGCAAAGACAATATATTTAATGTTCGAACGGAGAAACTTTATTTTGTTTTGCAAATAACCATTAACTTAGAATTCAATGGCAGCAACACATTGCAAAAAAGTTGGCACAGGGACATATTTACCACTGTGTTACATCGCCTTTCCTTTTAACAACACTCAGTAAACGTTTGGGAACTGAGGAGACCAATTTTTGAAGCTTTTCAGGTGGAATTCTTCCCCATTCTTGCTTGATGTACAGCTTAAGTTGTTCAACAGTCCGGGGTCTCCGTTGTCGTATTTTACGTTTCATAATGCGCCACACATTTTCAATGGGGGACAGGTCTGGACTGCAGGCAGGCCAGGGGAGGACCCGCACTCTTTTGCTACGAAGCCACGCTGTTGTAACACGTGCAGAATGTGGCTTGGCATTGTCTTGCTGAAATAAGCTGGGGCGTCCATGAAAAAGACGTCGCTTGGATGGCAGCATATGTTGCTCCAAAACCTGTATGTACCTTTCAGCATTAATGGTGCCTTCACAGATGTGTAAGTTACCCATGCCTTGGGCACTAATGCACCCCCATACCATCACAGATGCTGGCTTTTGAACTTTGCGCCTATAACAGTCCTGATGGTTCTTTTCCTCTTTGGTCCGTAAGACACGACGTCCACAGTTTCCAAAGACAATTTGAAATGTGGACTCATCAGACCACAGAACACTTTTCCACTTTGCATCAGTCCATCTCAGATGAGCTCGGGCCCAGCAAAGCCGGCGGCGTTTCTGGATCTTGTTGATGAATGGCTTTTGCTTTGCATAGTAGAGCTTTAACTTGCACTTACAGATGTAGCGACGAACTGTAGTTACTGACAGTGGTTTTCTGAAGTATTCCTGAGCCCATGTGGTGATATCTTTTACACACTGATGTCGGTTTTTGATGCAGTACCGCCTGAGGGATCGAAGGTCACGGGCATTCAATGTTGGTTTTCGGCCTTGCCCCTTACGTGTAGTGATTTCTCCAGATTCTCTGAACCTTTTGATGATATTACGGACCGTAGATGGTGAAATTCCTAAATTCCTTGCAATAGCTCGTTGAGAAAAGTTGTTCTTGAACTGTTCGACAATTTGCCCACGCATTTGTTCACAGAGTGGTGACCCTCGCCCCATCCTTCTATGTGGATGACTGAGCATGTCAAGGAAGCTGCTTTTATACCCAATCATGGCACCCACCTGTTCCCAATTTGCATGTTCACCTGTGGGATATTCCAAATAAGTGTTTGATGAGCATTCCTCAAATTTCTCTGTCTTCTTTGTCACTTGTGCCAGCTTTTTTGAAACATGTTGCAGGCATCAAATTCCAAATGAGCTAATAATTGCAAAAAATAACAAAGTTTACCAGTTCGAACGTTAAGTATGTGGTCTTTGCAGTGTGTTCAATTGAATATAGGTTGAAAAAGATTTGCAAGTCATTGTATTCTGTTTTTATTTGCGATTTCCACAACGTGCCAACTTTTCTGGTTTTGGGCTTGTACAAATGTTTTTGTAGAATCTGGTTCATCAGATATAATTCAGTTTATTTATATAGCGCCAAGTCACAACAGAAGTCGTCTCAGGGCACTGGACAGAAATATTCAAAATTCAACAAGTTAAATTCAATAAGTTAACAGAAACATTCATATTTAAAAATAATAATTTAACATTATTTATTGGAGGAGCAGACTGCTTTGAGTTTAACTCATCGCAGAACTCTCACTCGGTGAACTAAAGTTCATTAAAAGTTCATTAGCAGGATTTTGGATTCTGGACAGGCCTCCAGAACCCGTCCTGAAGTGCAGTGCAAATCCAGGCTGATCTGAGCAGGGCCGAGTAGGAGTAGTGCAAAAAGGGGCATAAGTAGCCCACTACTTAGTAAGTAGTACTTACTTAGTAGTACAGTAAAAGTAGTACACAAGCTAGTTAAAAACTCTTATAAATCAGTAAAAACACAAAGCAATGTAAAGCTTAGCATTTATTATCAACCACTGACAATGACTGTGTGAAATCCTATCTTTAAACTTTGCCATTAGCTTTTGGAGTCAACCCGGTTTGTCTGTTAGCGAAATATCTCATGAACCACCGGATTGAATTTTAATGACGTTTTGAGAAGAAAAAAAACTGTTGGATGCACCTGAACAGATTAAACTTTTTGGATCCGTCATATTTTTGCAGGGCTTCAGACTGAAGAAGTCTTTTGGATAAAAGATGAAATGTTTCAACATAGACAAATCTGTCCAGATAGCTAATGAAACAGAATTAACAGTTTTTAGACACCGAGGTCAAATTTGGTGCGGTAGTGTAACAGACTGTGCAAAACCTTTGCCATTAACTATTTGGATAGCTCTTGTTTCTCAATGCAAGATGTTAAATTTCACTCTTGCTACATTTCCTTTACCCCAGTTTTACCGTTTTCCTCAAGTTTCGACATTACAGATCAGTGCTGTCGCTGCTAGCAGTCATCGGTGTGTTCTCGCCGCCGCGTCAGCCTCCATCTTCTACTGTCACCACCGATCCACCTCCCTAATTTTTTTTGCGCGGCGCGAGAAACCAATAAGCAGTTGCTCCGACCTCCAGCGCAGTCAGTTAAGTGGTTTGTAAGACGTTTAATTACCAAATGGTTTAATCGTTATTCATCTCATCATTAGATGTATGATATTAAGTGAATTGCCTCCCTTGGGTCCCCGTGTTTCACAGATCAATAGATTTAGATGGAGCTTGAAGGGACTTGGGGGGTGGCAGTTAAATCACTTCTGAGCCCCGTCATACGAGTGCATGCATTGTCTCTGTGATGCACGGCAGTGACATCCCCACATGTGTTTTTGCAATTAGCTGCTATACCGCTTTAATTATGCTAATTTCTGTGTCTGCACGCAGCAGTGGCTGTATGCAGCTTTTTAAATGGGGTGGATTTACAGCTTCTGGGTTTATTTTGATAGTGAAAAGGACATGAAACAATGAACAAGGTTACGGCACCGCAGACTTTCCATCTGCGGAGTGCTTGCGTTTGCACTTTGGGACACTTTGTTGGTATCGAGCTTTCGTTTGAAGGCGTTGTGGAGATTGCCAATGCAGCATGTACACCTGTGAGACCAAGCAGCCTGCAGCTTGATGTCGCCTGTATTCCCAGTGTGAATAAGGCTGAGTGGTGATCGGGGACTTGGTGCACCAGAAGCTGCTATTAACTGTAGCGAGCACTACTAGCTCGAGTTAATTGTCCATTATCGACTATTATCGAAGCGCCCCCCTCTCCCTCGTTCTCTTGTGTTCTCTCCCATTCTGGACTCTAGCCTTCACTGTCACTTTCACTCATTCACTACGCTTGCTTTCTTTCCCACTGTAGCAACTCCTAAACCCATACTGTAGCTTACTCCTGATTCAGATTGTAATGATGATTTCCCTTTGTTTCTTCTTCTTTTGGCGTTCCCCTCTTCAGGGGTTGCCACGGTGAGTCATCCTCCTTCATATCCCTCTGTCCTCTCTTTGAAACATCTTAAATGTCTTTGTGAACATAAAATCGCCATATTTATTCCATGGTGTCACCTCGCTACATGAGGAGGTGGTTCAGTCCCCTCATAGTAGACATTTGAAGCTTATTTAACCTGAAAAGGATGCAAAAGTAGAAATTGTTTCACATTCACAAAAGCAGTTTAACTAAGCTCAACAGTGGCGTGGCAACTCCTTGTAAAGAATCAATGTTTTGAATAAGTACAGTACGTGCTTTTAGTTGACGTGTACAAATTGAAATGGACATCTTTCGGTTTGTTATGATGGATTTATCAGCGAAGGCGTTTGAGGAATCCTCAAAAATTTCACTTGATGGCACTGTTTTCCTTTTTGCTCCCACTGAAGCAACAGGGCATGTTTTATGTATGCCGGGCACTGTATGAAAAGCCCGGCTGTGCCACAGATATGTGTGTGTGCTTTCGTTTCTCCTCCTATTATATTAAAAAAAAAACTCAAATGCAACATGGACAGAAACAGATGTTCATTAACTTTTGTTTCATTTTCTTTTGTTTTGCTTGATACTTCATTTAGAAATGTAAAAAAAATTGGAAAAAGCAAAGATTTTATTAACTTTTCCATTTTTACAAGTGTTTGAAATTTACTTTTTTTAATAATGAACTTTAAAAAATTAAAACGGCAATAAAAGAACAATGCATTTCTTTAGTTTATTTTAATACAACCCCCTTTTTTTTTGCTTTTGAACAGTAGTGGCATACAGGACATTTCACAGCTAGGCCTTCTGTAGGTCCTACCTGAATAAATTCACCTTTTAATACCATAATTATGCAAAGGTTATAGAAACCATAATTATTACAAAGGAACAGTGTAGGAGGGCATTGCATCACAGATGTATTTCATACAGCAATCGCAAGCCTTTAATTAGTCTATTAGCCTACTAAAGCAAGAAACTGAATTAAAAACATTTCAATCAATAAGTCTCCTTTTACGTCTCCCTCAGCTGCACCACATTTGTCATTTGTAGCAGAAGCTTCAACACAATGACATAATGAATAGCAAAAATGTAGTCAACCTGAAGTTCACACGTTTTGAGTGCTAAAACATTTTTAGCTGGAAACTTACCGTAAACATTTAATACAAAAACTGGCTTGGTTAGCCAGGATTGACCATATTAAAAAATAAAATAAAATGGAATAAACTGAATTTTACTCACCAAAACTTCTAGTCATTTGACAAAATTATCTGTTTTCTTTACTCATTAAGGGTTCAGTTACCGTGTCGTACACTGCAACAATGGTGCATTTCAGTTCCAACTAAGATTTTTCTATTTTCATGGAGACCAATGCAAAAAGTTAGGTCTTTTTCATGTGTGCTGCTAAATTGGATACATATCTGAAGTTTTCAAAGCAATCTCGGTCTGAACGGGCATGTCACATTTCATCTGACCTTGTAAGTAGATCAGTCCATGTATTAATAATAATGATACCAACCTCATGCTGTTTAAATCTTGGAAGTCTCACATCTTCAGCTACAGAACAGAAGTCCAGTTGCTTTGTCTTTCTTCTTTTAGATTTCCCATGTTCGAGATGACCGAGATACTAACGTTGCTGTTGGACCGTATCGATACCAACGTGATGGGATTGATACTTGAGTTTGTAACTTTTCCAAAAAATACAACGTTGCGCCAGAGGAGCCGTCAAAAGGCTGTATTGAATGTAAACATTGGACCAAATGTGCTTGTCTGATCATAATTTAATCAGTTCTGATTGCACAACAACTTCAGAATCGATGCACACACATGCTAACATGTGTAGCATCCATATTTACTTCCTTAAACCCAGTGCGCTGCGTGTGACATCACACATTCTTCTGCGCATTCGGGTTGCCTCAGAATTGCAAACGGTTCACGTTGGAGTCTGATGGAGGTCTGAGATCAATTATAACATGAAGAACTGTGCAAAAAAAAAAAAACGTTTCTGAGCTAAAAATCAGAATTGAACATTGACTGTAACTCCAAACACCATCAAATGCAAATAACAGACATTCCCAGCAATAGAAACTCCAGTACTGTACCATATTTTTCAGCCTATACGTAGCGTTTTCTTTCTTTTTTTTTCTTACATAATTTGCATGCCCTGTGACTTACATGCAGATGTGACATATTTATTAATTTTTTCCCCCATATTTATAAAACAATTTTTGGCTGAGATATGACCGTTTTCCACTGCCCCAAGTGGAGGAGTTTAAGTATCTCGGGATCTTGTTCACGAATGAGGGAAAACTGGAGCGTGAGATCGATAGGCGGATAGGTGCAGCGTCCGCAGTGAAGCGGGCGCTGTACCGGTCTGTCGTGGTGAAGAGAGAGCTGAGTCAAAAGGCAAAGCTCTCAATTTACCGATCGATCTACGTTCCCACCCTCATCTATGGTCATGAGCTTTGGGTTATGACCGAAAGAACAAGATCTCGGATACAAGCGGCTGAAATGAGTTTTCTCCGCAGGGTGGCTGGACTCTCCCTTAGAGATAGGGTGAGAAGCTCAGTCATCCGGGAGGGACTCGGAGTAGAGCCGCTGCTTCTCCACATCGAGAGGAGCCAGTTGAGGTGGCTCGGGCATCTGGTTAGGATGCCTCCTGGACGCCTCCCTGGTGAGGTGTTCCGGGCATGTCCCACCGGGAGGAGACCCAGAGGAAGACCCAGGACGCGCTGGAGGGACTATGTTTCTCGGCTGGCCTGGGAACGCCTTGGGATTCCCCCGGAGGAGCTGCTCCAAGTGGCTGGGGAGAGGGAAGTCTGGGCCTCCCTACTTAGGCTGCTACCCCCGCGACCCGACCCCGGATAAGCGGAAGAAGATGGATGGATGGATGACCGTTTTCATTAATTCTGATTGCAAACATTGAACACAAATATTTTCAGCCGCTAGATGGCACTTGAGCAGTATGGCCTGCTGTTGTATCATGTAATGGGTAAAAGTGGCTATTAAAGGGATTGTGACATGATTTTGTAAATTTGAATATTTGTCAGAACATATATATCTTATATCATTGAGCTCTGGTCGTTTTTGCATAATAAATTATAAATATATTAAATTTTTATTCCAAGTTATGGTAGTCATTTCTCTGGGACACGCCCCTAAAATTCCGTGCATTCCGCAAAACCGTCATTTGACGTACACGTGGGGAGCCGCTGCTCAACGCGCATGTAAATAATAATGGCGGAGCATGTCGACTCAGACGAGTGCAGCATTTCTAGTGTTGATCTAAGCGATTTGTCTTCAGTTTTGGAAGGTCAATATAAGCAGTAGAAGTTTTAATCTTGCTCAAATCATTTTATTGTATACTCTATTAATGGAAAACTTATTAACTTTTACGATTCAGCTTTAAAAAAACGTGCAGGGAGCTTCGTGGCTTTGAGCATGTCCGATTGCGTTTGAGATCTATCATTTTAAGACAGTAAATCATCCAAAACTCTCATTAATAGACTCTCCCCAAATAAAAACAAACAACAGATCGTACCTGATTGCGCCGACATAATTTAAAAATACCTAAATAGCACTCCGTGTTGACTCGGATCTATGCTAATGTCTGTTAGCAAGCAGATGTCGGCAGATAGACCTCACGTCTGACATATATCTTTTTTAAACAGTAAATCATCCAAAACTCTCACTTTTTTGACAATCCCATGGGTTGCATAGGTAAAATTGTCTTTTTGACAGCATCTGGTAGTGCTAGTGTTTTAATAGACTCTCCCCAAATAAAAACAAACAACAGATCGTACATGATTGCGCCGACATAATTTAAAAATACCTAAATAGCACTCGTGTTGACTCGGATCTATGCTAATGTCTGTTAGCAAGCAGATGTCGGCAGATAGACCTCACGTCTGACATATATCTTTTTTAAACAGTAAATCATCCAAAACTCTCATTAATAGACTCTCCCCAAATAAAAACAAACAACAGATCGTACCTGATTGCGCCGACATAATTTAAAAATACCTAAATAGCACTCCGTGTTGACTCGGATCTATGCTAATGTCTGTTAGCAAGCAGATGTCGGCAGATAGACCTCACGTCTGACATATATCTTTTTTAAACAGTAAATCATCCAAAACTCTCATTAATAGACTCTCCCCAAATAAAAACAAACAACAGATCGTACCTGATAGGCAGTAAGATGGTCGCTGCAGACATAGGACTCTCAGTAGGAACCCATCGGTCACAAGTTCTCTGTACTTCCATTCTAGGCAAAGTTTCTCATCTTTTGGGAATTTGTGAAGGCTCACTTGTTCACTGCTGATATTAGAACACCCAAATGCGCTACAACGTGACAGCATTTTTCAAGTTACACCAAAAAAAAAAAGAGTCGATCTTTCACCAAACAAAGGGGCAAGCCAGGCTCCGCCTTATGCCCAGTGCCCACGTGTACGTCACATGAAGATTTGCATAAATTCACGGGGCGTGTCCCAGAGAATTTATGGTAAAAAATTACCATAAATTGGAATGAAATTTTAATATATTTATAATTTATTATGCAAAAACGACCAGAGCTCAATGATATAAGATATATATGTTCTGACAAATATTCAAATTTACAAAATCATGTCACAATACCTTTAATGACACAATTGGCTTGCCATAGCCTGCCACCATTGTCCACCTCGCATGGAGCAAACATCAATTCAGCTTCATTTTGCTGTGCCGCACCGGTGAGATGCAGCTGATTTGACCATTAAAGTGGATTTATTAAGTAAAAGTTCAACAGAGACACACTTTTACTATAATGCCAAACAAACAAATAATTGTTTTAGGTGCTTTTCTTGTTAAATTTCAAAGAAATGCGCAGTGTTCCTTCTTCCTGATCATCGAGGCAGTGAATACTTTTGAAATGCAGCTGATTTGACCGTCAAAGTGCATTTATTTAGGAAAAGTTGGTCTGAGACACACCTTTACTATAATTTCGAGCAAACAAATAATTGTTTTAGGTGCTTATCTTGTTACATTTCAAAGAAATTCACATCAAGTTCTTCCGTGCACGCGTCTACTTACGCGTATCGGCTTTTGAAATGCAGCTGATTTGACCGTCAAAGTGCATTTATTAAGCAAAAGTTAGACTGAGACACATCTTTACTATAATTTCGAGCAAACAAATAATTGTTTTTAAGTGTTAATCTTGTTAAATTCTTGTTAAAGTTCTCCCGTGCACGCTCTCTTGGCTGCCATTTGACAGCCAATTGATTTTTGGCACAACACCGGCTCACATTTCCGGGTTCGGCCCACATTTCCAGGTTATCAGTGGTGACGCGTAACAAATGCAGAGATGCAATGTATACGGTGAAGCAGTATCATTATGGATTTTTCCACTTTATTAGACATATTTGGACTGATGCGACTTATAGGGCGGTGTGACGTGTATGGCGGAAAATACGGCACTTCTCAGAAGCTGTGAGCCATGGGTACTGTTCATGGTTGCCAAATTGAAAGTGGGGAGTAAAACCTTTTCAGTAGTGGGACGGCTTCCAAGCTTCAGTGTTTGCAACTCTTTTCTCACAATGTTCATCTTTTCTCAAAAGGTCTGTCTTGAAAAAGGTATTGCATTATTGGTGAAAGAAATGGCTACAGCTCCACTATAATACAGTTTAGCTTGTGCAAATCTCTACTAAAGTCCTTCGTTAGCTCTGACTACCACTCCCTTTGACCATCCAATCAAAAGATGTAAAGATACGGATGTATTCATGGGACGGTTAGATGGTCACAATGTTGCCAACTCTAAATTGTTGCCACTTATTTTAATCCACCGGGGCCCGCACACTGTGGGTGAATTATAATAGGATAAAAATCTCAAAGCTGCACAACCAAAACATGTAATTGGAAGAAAATGATATACTTTTGTCAATGATTAAAATAATGTTTAAAAAAAAAAAAGTATTTTTTATTAAAATGCATGTCAGTTTCTGATCAATCAACATTATGGCCAGCACAGAAGGCCTGACTGGTCCTAATGGCCCGTCACTGTTGAACAGTTGTCTGTTTCTTCCCAACTGGTCCCCTTGTCTAATAGTAACTAATAATTGACTTTTTGTGGGACAAATGGCCATGGGTCCTACATTAGTCATCCCTTGTGCTAAGAAAAAGGAGGTTAAAATGGAGTATTATGATATTAAGTCCTCAAAAAACAAATGGTTTAACATAGAAGGTTTTGGTCTAGGGTTCCTGCCCACTGAGCAGTCTGTGAAGAAACGGTACATCACCATGAAATATAACCAGAGCTCGTATTTCAGCACGCTGAGCGTCATAAATAAAGGTGTGCCATGTGTAATTGAGGCTCGTGCATGAGGAGCTCGGCTGGAGATGAGAAATGGAAATCTGTGTACTGGTAAATAGATAATCACACAAAAGTAATTGAGGTTTTCAAACCCCAATCTAGTCTGCCAGCATGAGCTCGTTTGCATGTTAATCACGTCGATGATTTCCCTTCATCACAGGGAAGTCCGCGCACACTTCCATAACCAGCTTTTAATTGCATTTAAAATGTCACAGAGGTGGAACACATGTAATTTAGCCAGAACTGTGTCCAAATTAATGGCCACTATGGAGACGCTCCATTGGCCAGGGTTGGAAATGAGAGAGGCTGTCCATTGTTTGGGTCTTTATTAAAGATGCTTTAGTCCTCTCGTCTCTTCATGATAACATACCTGTATCTGCAAGCGCCTTTTGAAGTGTAGATCAAGACTTCAAAAATAAAATCTCTCAAACATTTTGTGAGCGACTTAACTCTCAAATAGGTGCCAACTTCTTGCAAAATAAGCAAATGAATGGATTTTTTTTTATTTTTTTTATCTTAACGCAGAACTGCTAAGATGTGTGCTTTCTTTCATCGCCATGTGTTCTCCGGCATATAAATGACCAAGATGATGTTTCCATAACACATCTTGGGGTACTCTAGAGAGGAGAAAGTTGCAAAACAGACCTATTTAATTTTTCATAGAGGTGGACCTTAGGAGCAATAAGCCAATATTCCTCTTCCCCTTTTCCAGATGCCTTCTGCACCACTATATCTAACCAAAACCCAAGCCCCTCTTACTCTTTTTTTTTTTTTTTAAGAAAGAAGGAAAAAAAGGTTCTGCTGAGACCTACATGAAAGGAAGGAACTGTTGAAATGTTAATTTTACCATCTGCTGTCGAGGTCTGCTACCTTTGTGTGTGTGTGTTTTCTTTTTTCCTGTTCCCCCTCTTTCTTTTTTGGATTCCCAGTAGTTCTGTTCTGTTTCATGAATGTGCTGCTATTTTGGCTTTTTGAAGTCATAGGGTCTCTGTGAGTGTGGCTTTGTCTGGCTGGAAAATACAATGCCACATGGTGGCGAGGGGAGACTTTCCCATTAGTTTCCTGTTTAGAGCCCCCCGTCCCTTCTGCTAACCCCGTTTCTTGTACTGGTCCCAAGGTTCCAGTTACAATTCCATGCCCACCTCCAGAACACAGCGTGTCAATCCTAATTGTATATTCGGACCTTTCTTTTAATTTTCCTGTGTGCATATCTTAGTCTTAGGTAGCCCTGTCACAATAAACAATAAATCAATTAATCGCATGAAAAATGAAAACGATCAACATCATTTTCATTTATTAGCTTTAGCATTTTTTTGTGTCTCTCTCTTTCTACTGAAGACACGACTCAACTCTGGTGTTCTTCACTGACCCATCCCTTTATCTTTTCTCTTTAAAATCTATTTCAACCATCGAAAATCATGTTTTTGGATCGTTAAAAGCAAGAAGAAGCTAAGCTACGAGCTAAGCTAACAGGCCGACCGTGGGGAAAAATCCTCCATCTTGCCGAAGCTCCAAAATTCAAAGTTGAAACCCGTGCCTTCATGTAAAAAGTTGTTTTTCTCTGCAAAAAGAAGCTGAGAACTTGCTTACTGATTTTTTTTTATTAAAAGGTTTGTGTGATAAACGCTATACTAAAGAGCTCAAACCACACCAAGGGTCCGCCGTATCACCATGTCAGCTCACGTCACGTCAAGGAGCCTCCCTCCCATTTTTCTTAGAGGCACACTGCTCTACTAGCCATCCTTCAGTTCAAACTGTCTTATACTGCCATCTGGTGGTCAAAAAAGGTACTTCACTCAAAACAAATCAACATTTCTTATAAATTTGACATTTACTAATTATTGTTACATTTCAAACAATATTATTGTTTACCGCAATATTTTCTGAGATAATTAATAGCCCAGCAAAATTTGTTATCATGACAGGCCTAGTCTTAGGGAACCTATTTAATCTGTTTATCTGACTTGTTACTAGGCCTGTCACAACAACAAATTTTGCTGGGTGATTGTCTCAGAAATTATTGCGATAAATGATAATATTGTTTGAAATTTGACAATAATTAGTAATTATTGTCGAATTTAAGAAGAAATGTTTAATTTGTTTTGTGTGTAGTGCCTTTTTCCACTGCCGGATGTCAGTATAAGACTGTTTGAACTGAAGGATGGATAGTGAGGGAGCGAGCAGCGTGTCTCTTGAAGAAAAACGAGAGGGCGGCCCCTTGACATGACATGGGCTGTCTCTCTTTGGTTCTCAAAATGGCGGATGCTCGGTGTGGTTTGATCTCTGAAGGATGAAGACTGAAGGATCTAGAGGAGCACAGAGGAGGACAAAGTACAAATCAATGAAACAACTGAAATGAACAAATACATCAAATACATTAAAACATGACAACATACGAAGACTCAGAACCTAAAATATATAATGTTAATGATGTTATTGATGCTAACTTTTTTCCAGTAATAAAAGATAGCGAATACTACAATGAAGAGCAATTTAATGACATCAATATAACAAATGGAGTTCTCTCTATTATTCACATTAACAGCAGAAGTATAAATGCAAATATATCCAACATAACAGATTACTTAAAACAGTTAAATAGAACTTTTACGATAATAGCACTGTCAGAGACATGGCTCAATGACGATAACACAAGTAATATTCACATTGAAGGGTATGAATTATTTCACATGAACAGAAATAATAAGAGAGGCGGTGGTGTCGCTTTATATGTTAAAAATGAATTAAAATGTAAACTAAATAATGAAATGTCAATAATAGTTGATAATCTTATGGAAATGATAACAATAGAAATAATAAACAAAAATGATAAAAACATAATAATAAGTTGTGTATATAGATCACCAGGATCAAATATAGAAATATTCACTGATAAAATCCTGGAGCTATTGGAGAAGAGTTTTAATAAAAAAGTTTTTCTGTGTGGAGACTTTAACATTGATATGGGAAATAAAACAGATTCAAATAACATCAGTACATTTATAAATTCAATGTACAGTTTAAATATGTATCCATTGATATCCAAGCCAACAAGAATTACAACTCATAGTGCCACAATAATTGATAATATTTTCACAAATATAACAGACGGAGAGGTGATAGGTGGTATCTTAACGACCGACTTAAGTGATCATTTACCAGTTTTCACAATCTATAAAAATGATCAAAGTATCACAAAAGAAGTTAACGCAAAGAAAAAGATCATAAACACATCAAAAAAAGTTATGGAAAAATTAAAAGAGGATCTAGATAAACAAGACTGGAATAAAGTGTATGTTGATGATGTGAACAGATCATATGATGAGTTTATGAATATCTTGGAAACTCTGTATGAAAAAAATTGTGTACAAACAAATTACACAAAGAGAAAAATTGTTGACCAACCATGGATGACAAAAGGGTTGAGAAATGCTTGTAAAAAAAAGAATTATTTGTATTCGTGTTTCTTGAAATTGCGAAGTCAAAACGCTGAAGAAAAATATAAAAAGTATAAAAATAAATTAGTAGGGATTATAAGGAAACATAAGAAAGAATATTATAGTAAATTATTAGATAAAAGTAATGGTGATATGAAAGCAACATGGCGAGTAATGAATAGTGTTATGAAGAATCATAAAGCAAAAACTAGTATTTCAAAATATTTTGTAAAAGAAAAAGATGAGGTTTATGATGAAAATGAAATTGTCAATGGATTTAATCAGTATTTTGTGAATGTTGGATCAAGCCTTGCAGCTAAAATACCAAAAGTAAATAATAATGTGAGCCACACAATTACAGGCTGTACAAGCAGTATTTTTCTAAATGGAACTAACGAAGAGGAAATAATGAAAGTAGTAAAAAATCTTACAGACAAGAGATCAAAGGACTGGGTGGACATGGATATGATGTTTGTAAAGGATATAATGAGCCATGTTATTGAGCCGTTTACATATATATGTAACTTATCATTTTCAACAGGAATATTTCCAGATAATATGAAAGTAGCTAAGGTAGTTCCTCTTTTTAAAAATGGTGATAAATGTGTGTTCAACAATTATAGACCTATATCCTTGTTACCACAGTTTTCTAAAATTCTTGAAAAACTTTTTGTGAACAGACTAGATCAATTTATAGACAAACAAAATATTCTAAGCAATAGTCAATATGGGTTCAGAGCTAAAAACTCTACATCAATGGCTCTCATGGAATTAATGGAACAAATAACTACTGCTGTCGATCAAAAACAATACTGTGTCAGTATTTTTGTTGATTTAAAAAAAGCATTCGATACTATTGATCACACCATTCTCCTTGAAAAACTGAACAAATATGGTATTAGAGGACCAGCATTACAGTGGGTATCTAGCTATTTGAAAGATAGGAAACAATTTGTACAAATAAATGATGTAAGATCTGACCTCTGTAATATCACATGTGGAGTTCCCCAGGGCTCTGTGCTTGGACCAAAGCTATTTATTTTATATGTGAATGACTTGGTAAATGTGTCAGGACTCCTTAAATGTATACTTTTTGCTGATGATACCACTTTTTTCTGTTTAGGTGAAGATATAGAACAAATGTTGGAATTGATAAAGACAGAATTTACCAAAATACAAACTTGGTTTAAAATCAATAAATTATCATTAAATCTAGAAAAAACTAATTACATGATATTCAGTAATAAAAAGAAAACTGTTGATGTTCCACTCAAAATTGAGGGTGTTGAGATTTGTAGAGTGAGTGAGGTGAAGTTTTTGGGTGTTATTATTGATGACAAACTGACATGGAAACAACACATAAATTCTGTAAGAATAAAAATAGCTAAATCGATTGCAGTACTATACAAGGTCAGAGACCTATTGAATGATAAAGCTCTGTATTTGTTGTATAACACAATCATTGTTCCACACTTAATCTATTGTATTGATGTTTGGGGGAAAGCGTGTAAAACAATCACAAAGCCTATTTTTGTATTACAGAAAAGAGCTGTAAGAATTATCACTAGAAAACATTACTGTCATCCATCCAGTACATTATTTTATCAACTGAAATTATTGAAGTTCCATGATTTGGTTGATTATAATATTTTATCAATTATGTATAGGGCTCAGAACAACAAATTACCTTTAAATATCCAAATGCACTTTGTTAAAAGACAAAGTTGTTATAATCTTAAGGGGACAGAGATGTTTGTAAAACCACAATTCAGAACTAGCTTGAAGGGACGTTCTACCTCAATCCAGGGAATTAGATTATGGAATGGCTTGGAGAATGTAGTTAAAAATGCCAAGTCACTGTTTACATTTAAAAAAATGATCAAAAGGAATTTGTTGAAAAAATATATATGAATTAGCATAATGTGTATTGTATTATTTATTAGTAATGTATTAGTATTAGAAAATTAGAAAGAGTTAGTCATTTTGTACTACTGGTGGAAGATTATTAATGTGCTTTGTATCAATTTTTAATTATGTATTAGTATTAGAAAATTAGAAAGAATTAGTCATTTTGTACTACTGGTGAAATATTATTAATGTGTTTTGTATCGATTATTAGTTACGTATTAGTATTAGAAAATTAGAAAGAGTTAGTCATTTTGTACTACTGGTGAAATATTATTATTGTTTAATCTGATTGTTTGAAAAAAGGGGCAGATATAATAAGATTTATTCTTCTTTCTGCTTCCTTTCATTTTTTTTACATTGTGTACGTATCATTAATGGGATTGTCTTGTATTGTGTTTCTTTTGTAAAAAAATGAACAAATTTAATAAACATAAACATAAACATAAACATCTCATTAGCATAGCATTTTTCAAGCAATGCTTTTATTATAAAAGTCAGTAAAAAAAATTCTCAGCTTCTTTTTGCAGAGAAAAACAACTTTTTACACCATTCAACCATGAATTTTGGAGCTTCAATAA
>JBBPBX010009451.1:46454-60054 GCA_038048925.1 Garcialebias charrua | reverse complement strand
AGGAGGATAATCAATGAAAGAGGGAGGAGAAAGAAGAGAAATGAGAAGGGGTGAATAAATGAGGGAGAGGAGGAGAAATGAGAGGGGGAGGAGAAAGAGGAGGATAATCAATGAAAGAGGAGAAATGGGGGTGGGGGAGAAGGAAGAGAAATGAGAAGGGGTGAATAAATGAGGGAGAGGAGGAGAAATGAGAGGAGGAGAAAGAGGAAACAAGAAATGATAGGGGGAGAATAAATGTGAAGGGGAGGAGGATAAATGAGGGGGAGGATAAAGAGGAGGATCAATTTAAGGGGGAGGAGAAAAATGAGAGGGGGTGAATAAATGAGGGAGAGGAGGAGAAATGAGAGGGGATGAGAAAGAGGAGGATGATCAATGAAAGAGGGAGAAGAAAAATGAGGGGGTGAATAAATGAGGGAGAAAGGCGAAAAGAGAGGAGGGGAGAAAAAGGAGAAATTATAAGGGGTGAATAAATGAGGGAGAGGAGGAGAAATGAGAGGGGGAGAAAGAGGAAACAAGAGAAGAAATGATAGGGGAGAATAAATGAGAAGGGGAGGAGGATAAATGAGGGGGAGGAGAAAGAGGAGGATCAATGAAAGGGACAGGAGAAATGGGGGTGGGGATAAGGAGGAGAAATGAGAAGGGGTGAATAAATGAGGGAGAGGAGGAGAAATGAGAGGGGGAGTAAGAGGAAACAAGAAATGATAGGGGGAGAATAAATGAGAAGGGGAGGAGGATAAATGAGGGGGAGGAGAAAGAGGATGATCAATTTAAGGGGGAGGAGTAAAATGAGAGGGGGTGAATAAATGAGGGAGGAGAAATGAGAGTAGCGGAGAAAAATGTGAGGGGGAGAAGGTGGAGGATACATGGAGGCAGGAGAAAGAGGATGATCAATGAAAGAGGGAGGAGAAAAATGAGAGGGGGTGAATAAATGAGCGAGAAAAGGAGAAAAGAGAGGAGGGGAGAAAAAGGAGAAATGAGAAGGCGTGAATAAATGAGGGAGAGGAGGAGAAATGAGAGGGGGAGAAAGAGGAAACAAGAGAAGAAATGATAGGGGGAGAATAAATGCGAAGGGGAGGAGGATCAATTTAAGGGGGAGGAGAAAGAGGAGGATCAATTTAAGGGGGAGGAGAAATTGAGAGGGGGAGAAGGTGGAGGATAAATGGAGGGAGGAGAAAGAGGAGGATCAATGAAAGGGGGAGGAGAAAGAAGAGGATCAATGAACGGGGGAGGAGAAAGAGGAGGATCAATGAAAGGGGGAGGAGAAAAATGAGAGGGGTTTGAATAAATGAGGGAGAAGAGGAGAAAAGAGAGGAGGGGAGAAAAATGTGAGGGGGAGGAGGAGAAATGGGGGTTGGAGAAAGAGGAAGAAAAATGAGGGGAGGGAGAAATGAGAGGGGGAGGAGGAGGAGTAAAATGAGATCAACTAGAAGTCTATCTGAAAAGTCTAACCAGTAAAAAACAGAAGCAGGGTTCTAACTCTGGACTGGTTCTAACTCTGGACTGGTTCTGGTTCTGACTCTGGACTGGTTCTAACTCTGGACTGGTTCTGACTCTGGACTGGTTCTGACTCTGGACTGGTTCTAACTCTGGACTGGTTCTAACTCTGGACTGGTTCTGACTCTGGACTGGTTCTAACTCTGGACTGGTTCTAACTCTGGACTGGTTCTGACTCTGGACTGGTTCTAACTCTGGACTGGTTCTGACTCTGGACTGGTTCTGACTCTGGACTGGTTCTAACTCTGGACTGGTTCTGACTCTGGACTGGTTCTGACTCTGGACTGGTTCTAACTCTGGACTGGTTCTGACTCTGGACTGGTTCTAACTCTGGACTGGTTCTGACTCTGGACTGGTTCTGACTCTGGACTGGTTCTAACTCTGGACTGGTTCTGACTCTGGACTGGTTCTGACTCTGGACTGGTTCTGACTCTGGACTGGTTCTGACTCTGGACTGGTTCTGACTCTGGACTGGTTCTGACTCTGGACTGGTTCTGACTCTGGACTGGTTCTGACTCTGGACTGGTTCTGACTCTGGACTGGTTCTGACTCTGGACTGGTTCTGACTCTGGACTGGTTCTGACTCTGGACTGGTTCTGACTCTGGACTGGTTCTAACTCTGGACTGGTTCTAACTCTGGACTGGTTCTAACTCTGGACTGGTTCTAACTCTGGACTGGTTCTAACGCTGTACGGGTTCTAACGCTGTACTGGTTCTAACTCTGGACTGGTTCTAACTCTGGACTGGTTCTAACTCTGGACTGGTTCTAACTCTGGACTGGTTCTAACTCTGGACTGGTTCTAACTCTGGACTGGTTCTGACTCTGGACTGGTTCTAACTCTGGACTGGTTCTAACTCTGGACTGGTTCTAACTCTGGACTGGTTCTAACTCTGGACTGGTTCTAACTCTGGACTGGTTCTAACTCTGGACTGGTTCTACTCTGGACTGGTTCTGACTCTGGACTGGTTCTAACTCTGGACTGGTTCTAACTCTGGACTGGTTCTAACTCTGGACTGGTTCTGACTCTGGACTGGTTCTAACTCTGGACTGGTTCTGACTCTGGACTGGTTCTGACTCTGGACTGGTTCTGACTCTGGACTGGTTCTGACTCTGGACTGGTTCTAACTCTGGACTGGTTCTAACTCTGGACTGGTTCTAACTCTGGACTGGTTCTAACTCTGGACTGGTTCTAACTCTGGACAGGTTCTAACGCTGTACGGGTTCTAACTCTGGACTGGTTCTAACTCTGGACTGGTTCTAACTCTGGACTGGTTCTAACTCTGGACTGGTTCTAACTCTGGACTGGTTCTGACTCTGGACTGGTTCTGACTCTGGACTGGTTCTGACTCTGGACTGGTTCTGACTCTGGACTGGTTCGGACTCTGGACTGGTTCGGACTCTGGACTGGTTCGGACTCTGGACTGGTTCTGACTCTGGACTGGTTCTGACTCTGGACTGGTTCTGACTCTGGACTGGTTCGGACTCGTCCACACTGGTCATCAGAATTATTATTTTTAAATCAATATTCAGTCTGTTTCATGTAAAGGACAGAAACTCTTTGGTTTTATATATTTTTTATATTTCTCAAAGGAATCTTTTTTTATTTTTAATTTACCTTTTTTTCAGAAATATAATCATTTTATATTTATTGTATAATTTATAAAAACATTCAGCTTCAGGGTCGCACATGCTAACAAAGTTTTATTAGTTATTAAAGCAAAGTGTCTTCAGTGAACTACCATTAGTAAAAATCAATAAAACAGAACTTTTAACAGTTTGACTGTAAAATGGCTGCAGGTGCTTTAAAACCCTCGAAGTCTTTAAACGTCTCGTTCTTATAGTTTTAAAATCAAACGACACCAGAGACGACTTCACAAGCAGCTGAAGCTCCTCGTTCAGTTTGTTGTGAAACCAGAGCAGGATGTGGACGTGAAGAAACTCCGTTGTGACAGAAGCTTCCATGAAACCACTTTGTGAAGCGCAACACTGAAGGAAGCTTCGCTACGTCGAACAGAAGCTTTGAACTGCTTCACTTCAGGAACACATTTAAAACTCGCCGCTCTGCTTCACGACACAAACAAACAAGGAGGTTTAAGACATATTTCATATAAAAATTGAAGGTTTAAGACATATTTCAAAACAAACCTGGAGGTTTAAGACATATTTAAAATCAAAATTGGAGGTTTAAGACATATTTCAAATCAAAATTGGAGGTTTAAGACATATTTAAAATCAAAATTGGAGGTTTAAGACATATTTAAAATCAAAATTGGAGGTTTAAGACATATTTAAAATCAAAATTGGAGGTTTAAGACATATTTCAAAACAAACCTGGAGGTTTAAGACATATTTAAAATCAAAATTGGAGGTTTAAGACATATTTCAAATCAAACCTAAAGGTTTAAGACATATTTCATATAAAAATTGAAGGTTTAAGACATATTTCAAATCAAACCTGGAGGTTTAAGACATCTTTCAAATCAAAATTGAAGGTTTAAGACATATTTCATATAAAAATTGAAGGTTTAAGACATATTTCAAATCAAACCAGGAGGTTTAAGACATATTTCAAATCAAACTTGGAGGTTTAAGACATATTTCAAATCAAACTTGGAGGTTTAAGACATATTTCAAATCAAACTTGGAGGTTTAAGACATATTTCAAATCAAACCTGGAGGTTTAAGACATATTTCAAATCAAACTGCATATTTATGGTTTCAAACGACATGTCGGCTGTTGTTGGTGAATTAACGGCAGTAAACGTGTCGTCAGCGTAAGATGTGACATGAAGCGTCTTTGACGACGCGTTTCGTTCCTCCTGCCGGTCCGACGGCGGCGCTCACCTTTCCTTTGGGGCTCTTCACGTTTGCGGGGTACAAGAAGATTCCTCCGTACATGAGCGTCCGGTGGACGTCCGCCACCATGGAGCCGATGTACCGCGATCCGTACGGCTCGCTTCCGTCCTGCGGACAGTTGATCAGGCCTCAAAAACAAGGAAACTGCAGATGGAGCTTAAATAAATGACGGTGAAGATTCTCAGTCATCCAGGACATGATAAAATCAAAAAAGGCGTTCAATACAGAAACAACTGGACTTCATTTGTAACAGAAGAGAGCATCGGGCCGAACACATCCCCACGAAGACAGAAGGGAACAGAAACACATCGAAACATCTCTCCAAACATGTGGATATCCTAACTGGGCTTTTGTCAAGTCAGCGAGGAAATCTACAAAACACAATAATGAACAGAAAAAGGAGAACAGACAAAAAAACATTGTCATCCCTTATGTGGCTGGACTATCAGAGAATTTCAGAAGGATTTTCAACAAACACAACATCCCAGTACATTTCAAACCCAGCAGGACTCTCAGACAGAGGCTGGTGCACCCTAAGGACAAAACACCCACACACAAACAGAGTGGTGTAGTGTACGCAGTCCAGTGCAGCGAGGACTGTCCAGACCTCTACATTGGAGAAACTAAACAGCCTCTTCACAGAAGAATGTCCCAACACAGGAGAGCAACCTCCTCTGGACAAAACTCAGCTGTTCACCTCCACCTCATGGACAAGGGACACTCTTTTGAGGACCAGAATGTGCAAATTTTGGACCGAGATCACAGGTGGTTTGAGAGGGGGGTGAAGGAAGCCGTTAATGTAAAAAGAGAGAAACCATCTTTAAACAGAGGAGGAGGTCTCAGATTCCAACTTTCAAAAACATATAATGCCGCTTTGGGGCTGATTCCCAGACGTCTCACACCTGATGGGAACAGAGGAGCCTCGTTTGTGAATTAGACTAACAAAGACTTTGAGAAACCCCTACTGTTAAGGTGTGATTTGTCAATTTACATACAGTAGGTATGTGTGTGTCTACTGTCAAGCTTTTAAAAGCCTTACTTCCACATGCTGCCCTTTGAATTGAGAAAGCTACTCGGATGAGAAGCGAAATGTCTTCTGTTACAAATAAAGTCCAGTTGTTTCTGTATTGAACGCCTTTTTTGATTAAATAAATGACATAATAGCTGCTTTAGTTTCCATGAAAAAGATAAAATTCCAACCAACGGATGCCAAGCCACTAACAGCGACGCTAATTCGTCGTTTAGCGCATTAACAATTCTCTAACTTTGGAAACCGTTAACGGACGTCTGCTAACAAAATTCACGCGCTTGTCTCCATCTGGTATGGGCGTGTCTAAGAGTCCGTTAGGCAAACTATTGGCTGACTACATGTGCACGTGACGTGATAGCGGCTAGCTGAACAGCGTAACTCAAACACGGCCTCTGACGTTTAAAACTTCTGTTTTTATGACACTTTCACGCGTGCCTCATGCAACACGAGTGCGTCCACCTGCGTGACGCAGGGCTATCTCTGGTCTGACTGGCTGAACTGCAACACGTGACCCCGCCCACCTTCAAACCAACAGGTCTGCTTCAGTCCCACCAGTCTCCAACTGGAAGGAGGCGAAGACGAGCGATGCAGACTGACAGTCACCTTAGCGATTAGCAGTTAGCGGTAGCTTCTACTAATTTTTTTAACCTGTTTAGTGTTTGCAGAGTTGTTTAGCGTTAGCGAAGCTAAGGATTTGGTTAGCTGTGCCCACCACTGCTGGTCTGTTTCTCAGCACCTGGACCCTCTGAGGACCTGAGGCAGCAGGAAGAACATGGGCAGTACCTCGGGGAACTTCTTCTTCTGCAGATACTCGGTCACAGCCGGGTCGAAGTGCTTGGCGTAGCCTTCGTTCAGGCTGTAGATGTTTCCACGTTTCTTGATCCTCACGTCTCGATCCACGAGGATGAACTCGCCAAGCGCCTGCAGAGCACAACGTACAAAACGTCGTCACCAAATCCTGACGACGCCTCTGGGCGAAATCGTTCTGTGAGAAGCACGAGGAGGAACAGACCGGGTCCAGCATGAAGCCGTTGACTCCCTGACCCGTGGAGAGGACGATCATGGTGGCGCTGCCGTAGAGGGCGTAGCCCGCCGCCACCAGGTTCCTGCCGGGCTGCAGGGCGTCCTCCTCACACGGCTCACTGTCTGTTGTCTGACAGAACACGACCAAAACTTAAACATGTACTGGGGACGTCAATAAAAAATAATGAGAAACAGCATGACTCAAAACCTCTGCTTTTATTTTGAAGGTAACTTGGGCATTAAGCAGCACCGATGCGAATAAAGATGTCTGCGCACTAATAAAATGTGGGAGGTACCCCTGATAGACCCGCCTCCCAACTCGCCAACAGGCTGCTTGTCACAGTTTAACGTAAAAAAAAATCTTTAAAAACTATTTATTGATTAAATTCATATTTATTGGGGAGTGATGGCGCAGAGGTTAGAGACGGTGGGCCTGTGATCGGAAGATCGCCGGTTCAAGCCCCGGTACTGACAACATCAAAATGTGGGTGGAAAAGGTGAAACACCCACACCTGCCTCCACCCTCATTCGTCCCACTCTGGGCCCCTGAGCAAGGCCCTTAACCCCCACCATCTGCTCCCTAAACAGGTCTCTCTTGAAAAGGAGTTATTGTGGCTCAATGAGACTACCTGGATAAATAAAGGGTAAATGAATAAATTAAATAAATAAACCAACAGCAGCAGAGCTACACAAATCAACAGCTGGAACAAACTATCTGAAGTATATTTTTACTTTTTAGTCTGGAAAATGTGTCATTGGCTTACATGGAGGAGGCGGGGCCTAATAAATTTTAAAACCAACCACTGGGGGGCACCTTTGTGGCTTCAACTTCCTAGTTCCTGTCCGGTGTCTAGTCACAATGAATCTGGAAGGCTGTGGTTTTAAAGATTTTTTTTTCCCGTTTGACCTGATAAAACATTTCAGCTGACAAACATTTTCAAATGAGAGTCACCTTTGACTGGATTTATCACAATCATCTACAACAATTTTATTCTAATTTAACAATAATTTTAGTCCAAATTACTATTATTTTTTTTGTTTTTTTATAACAATAAGTATCTTATACGCTTCTGTTTTTATTTTATTTTTTATTCTAGATACATTTATAACAAAGTTATTAAAATGACTGATGTCGGTGAATTCTTGACAAACGCACGTCGTGTTTGTCGTTACCTTCCTGTAAATGGCAAAAATGGTTCCGATGGAGACTAGGCAGTCGATGTTGGAGGAGCCGTCCAGAGGATCGAAGCACACGATGTATTTACCCTGAAATAAATCATGGATGTTATCGCCTGCTGATGCTTTCTGTTGCAAGCTGGTGGTTCTGACACACACGCACCCGTTTCTCAGGATCCACGATGATGGCTCGCTCGTTCTCCTCGGACACCAGAACGCAGGAGGTGAACGACGACTTGAGCATGTTGATGACCAGGTCGTTGGACAGGATGTCCAGCTTCTTCACCTGGTCTCCTGTCACGTTCGTGTTGCCCGCAATCCCATATCTGAGAGGAACACGCCACAGAACCAACGTTAAAAAATAATAATAATTAGCTAGCTGATGCTATTAGCAGTTAGCGTTAGCCTAGATGTTTGTTTATTAGGGCAGATTCTAAGTTCTACATTTTAATTTTATTTTTATTTTATTCAGATCTATGGGTAAAGATCTTCCCCAGTCTACAGGGTCAAACCTGCTGAGTTAAAACTAATCTGGGTCGGCTCGGTCCAAACTGGAACCTGCACTGGGTACAAACAGTTATTTTTAACCCAGCGGTTCTTAGTGAGTGGAGAGTCTGCTGGTTTTTCTCTTATTGAACAATAAAAACATTTTGATCAAATGTTTATGCGACAGACGTAAAAACTGAGAAAAACGAGCTGAGAAGATCGTCGGCACCTCCTTGCCCTCACTGCAGGACTTACACAGCAAACGCCTCACTCGGAAAGCCCACTGCATGGCAGGTGATCCCACACACCCACTACACAGCCGCTTTAGACTGCTGCCATCAGGGAGGAGACTGAGGAGTCTCCAGGCTCGTACCAGCAGACTGAGAGACAGCTCTGTTCATCAGGCAGTCAGAATGCTAAACACTCTGCCTGCTCTGCCTCCCCTCCCATTTGAACTGCCTTAACACAAAAAACTTTCTCACACATTATCACTCAACACAAAGATTTTAACACTGGACTCTGTGTCATCAAACGGGTTATTCACTAAACTCTCGGTCATGTGCTCATTCAGTTTGCACTACTTCTCATATTTGCACTAATGTTTGTATTACATTACTGCCTATAGTCATACTACTGTTTACATTCACTGTTTACATTTATTAATACTGTTTACATTTATTACTACTGCTTTACATTTATTACTACTGTTTACATTTACACTACTTTTATCTACACTACTGCAGATACATATACAGCATTCTCTGACTAGCCTTATCTAAGGATGCCAAATGTGCCTTATGTGCCTTACTTCATATGCCACTTTGCCTATATACCAACATCAACTACCTCATACATATACTGTGTACATTAACTTATATGCTGCTGTGCCACTCTTTGCAAATGTCAACGCTAGAAACTTCAGTTTATTTTATAGATATACGTTTTATACTTTTTATACTACTATGCAAAAACTCAGGACAGTATTACACTTTTATTATTTCATTTTATGCTTATGTTCATTGGGTGTTTGGTGTTTTAGGGGTGTTTGGTGTTTCAGTGTTGGTGTAAATTTTCATACTTTTATACTATTATGAAAAAACTCAGGACAGTGTTACACTTTTTTACTATTTTATGCTTATGTTTATTAAATGTTTTAGTGTTTAGTGTTTAGATGGTTACTGTTGCACCGAGGGACTGAGAGAAACGCAATTTCGGTCCTGTGTATGTCCTGTACATATTGCAGTTCTGACAATAAAGTTGACTTTGACTTTGAGCCACAATCAGAAATGAAGCTGCACACGACTAAGAAAAATACCTGCTGGGAATAAAAAAAAGTGGGCGTGTCTGAGACAGGTAAGGTCTTCCTGATTGGCTCACGGAGAACCTGGATCTCCTGCTCAGCCTGCCTGTGAGGAAGTGATGAGCTGTAGAACCTGAACCTCTGCAGAACACTGCTTTAACACTAAACCTGTTGAACTCCATGTGGCGGAGTTAACTCGCAGATCTGACTCATTTAAACCAGTTAACTCACAGATTTGACTCATTTAAAGCTACTATATGTAACTTTTCTAACAATATATTTTAACATATTTCTTCACTCTGTCATACTGACAGACTGATGTTAGACAAAGTAATCTCTGAAAAAAAACTATAGTCCCCTTGCTTCTCTAAAAGCATTTCAAAAAACCCACAGTGACCCGCCGTTAACCAGCCAATAAAAACAGAGCTTCTCACTTCTCACGCTCCTAACCCACGCCCCCGCCTGTCCCAGCCCCAGCGGCCGCGCACGTTCTCGTTCAAAGGATTGCAAAGCGATGCAAAACTGTTTTGTATGTGACACAAATGTATTAAATTCCCCTTCTTCATCCCTGATCTGGACTTTTCTTTTGTTTTTTTGCCAAAAGTCAAGTGATCGCTTCCTCCTCCGCTGAGTCCATGACTGAAATGATGAGGAAATGGATGAATTTGTCACGAGGGAACTAAACTCGGGCTCAAGATGGCTGAGTGAGGCTCAGCAGATTTGCTGGTGTTCTGGTGTGCTGGACCAGCGCTCCATGTTTTTATTTTATTTTTTAGAACGTTTTATTAACATATAAACACAGAAATTCACAGCGGCTGCGACAGGACATGAAGTGGAAGCGGATTTAAGGAAGCTGAGCTGATTTTCATCGAGAGCGAGGGGGAGAAGAGCCATATATGGCTCTGAGGGGGAGGGACCAGAAACGTGTCTCTGTTCAAAATTTTTGTAACTTCCAGCGTGTTCCAGAAATTACATATAGCAGCTTTAACTGAGTTAACTTGCAGGGTTGACTTGTTTAACTCATTTAACTCAGATTTGACTAATTTAACTTGGATAAATCACAGGTTTGGCTAATTTAAAAACTAGTTAATTTGCAGGTTTAACTAATTTAACTGAGGTAACTCACAAGTTGAACTCATTTAACCACGTTATCTCTCAGGTTTGACTAATTTAATCTAATCAACTTGCAGATTTGACTCTTAACCGAGCTAACTCACATTTTTTACTAACTTAACAGAGTTAATTTACAGGTTTCACTCAACCAAGTTAACTCGCAGGTTTGGCTCATTTAATGTAGTCAACTTTTAGATTTGACTCTTTTAACCGAGTTAACTCACAGGTTTGACTCATTTAACAATTAACTTGCAGAGTCAGATTTGACTTATTCAACTTAGTTAACTCTCAAGTTTGACTCATTTAATCTAGTCAATTTACAGATTTGACTCATTTAACAGAGTCAACTTGCAGGTTTGACTAATTAGACCAAAAAACATGCTTGTTAGGCTGATTGGTGACTCTAAATTGACCCTAGGTGTGAGTGTGAGAGTGGATGGTTGTTTGGTGTGAGTGAGACAGGTCCCTCTTGTAAATGAGTCCCCATGACTCAACGAGGCTAGCCTGTATAAATAAAGGTTGAATGAATTTAACAGTTAACTTGCTGAGTCAGATTTGACTAATTCAAATTAGTTAGCTCTCAAGTTTGACTCCTTTAATCTACCGGTAGTCAATTTACAGATTTGACTCATTTAATAATAATAATAATGTCTATTCCTGTCATCTGCGTATGTTTCCCATACACAGACGAAATTTGTCTCTGCATTTAACCCAACCACCTACCAGGTGGTGCAGTGAGCAGCCCGAAAGCGCCCGGGGAGCTGGAGAAATAGGTGTGCACTCATAGACACCCCAAGCTGGGTAGTGGCCGGGGCGCGAACCCGCGACCTTCGGGTCCGTAGTCAAAAACCCTGCCACTAGACCATCTTGGGTCAACTTGCAGGTTTGACTCATTTAATGTAGTCAACTTTTAGATTTGACTATTTTAACTGAGTTAACTCACAGGTTGGACTCATTTAACAGAGTTAACTTGCAGAGTCAGATTTGACTTATTCAACTTAGTTAACTCTCTAGTTTGACTCATTTAATCTAGTCAATTTACAGATTTGACTCATTTAACCGAGTCAACTTGCAGGTTTGACTCATTTAATGTAGTCAACTTTCAGATTTGACTCTTTTAACCGAGTTCACTCACAGGTTTGACTCATTTAACAGAGTTTTAACTCACAGGTTTGACTCATTAAACCGAGTTAAATCATAGGTTTGGCTAATTTAAAACTAGTTAATTTGCAGGTTTGACTCATTTAACCCAGTTAACTCTCAGGTTTGACTCATTTAACAGTTAACTTGCAGAGTCAGGTTTGACTAATTCAAATGAGTTAACTCTCAAGTTTGACTCATTTAATCTAGTCAATTTACAGATTTGACTCATTTACAGTTAACTTGCAGAGTCAGGTTTGACCAATTTAAATGAGTTAACTCTCAAGTTTGACTCATTTAACAGTTAACTCTCAGGTTTGACTCATTTAACAGTTAACTCTCAGGTTTGACTCATTTAACAGTTAACTCTCAGGTTTGACTCATTTAACAGTTAACTTGCAGAGTCAGGTTTGACTCATTTAAACGACTTAACTCTCAGGGTTGACTCGTTTAACTGAATCAACTCGCAGGTTTGCCTAATTTAAATGAGTTAACTCGCAGCTTTAACTCATTTAACCCAGTTAACTGTCAGGTTTGACTCATTTAACAGAGTTAACTTGCAGGCTCAGGTTTGACTAATTCAAATGAGTTAACTCTCAAGTTTGACTGATTTAATCTAGTCAATTTACAGATTTGACTAATTTAACTGAATCAACTCGCATGTTTGACTCATTTAACTGAATTAACTCGCAGGTTTGACTCATTTAACTGAGTTAACTCACAGCTTTAACTCATTTATCTGAATCAACTCGCAGCTTTAACTCATTTAACTGAATCAACTCGCAGCTTTAACTCATTTAACTGAATCAACTTGCAGCTTTAACTCATTTAACTGAATCAACTCGCAGCTTTAACTCATTTAACTGAGTTAACTCTCAGCTTTAACTCATTTAACTGAGTTAACTCGGAGCTTTGACTCATTTAACTGAGTTAACTCGCAGCTTTAACTCATTTAACTGAGTTAACTCAGAGCTTTAACTCATTTCACTGAGTTAACTCTCACCTTTAACTCATTTCACTGAGTTAACTCTCAGCTTTAACTCATATAACTGAGTTAACTCAGCTTTAACTCATTTAACTGAGTCAACTCGCAGCTTTGACTCATTTAACTGTTAACTCGCATCTTTGACTCATTTAACTGAGTTAACTCGCAGCTTTGACTCATTTAACTGAGTTAACTCGCAGCTTTGACTCATTTCACTGAGTTAACTCACAGGTTTGGCTAATTTAAAACTAGTTAATTTGCAGGTTTGACTCATTTAACCCAGTTAACTCTCAGGTTTTACTCATTTAACAGAGTTAACTTGCAGACTCAGGTTTGACTAATTCAAACAAGTTAACTATCAGCTTTAACTCATTTAACTGAGTTAACTCTCAGCTTAACTCATTTAACTGAGTTAACTCTCAGCTTTAACTCATTTAACTGAGTTAACGTGCAGCTTAACTCATTTAACTGAGTTAACGCACAGCTTTAACTCATTTAACTGAGTTAACTCTCAGCTTTAACTCATTTAACTGAGTTAACTCTCAGCTTAACTCATTTAACTGAGTTAACTCTCAGCTTTAACTCATTTAACTGAGTTAACTCGCAGCTTTAACTCATTTAACTGAGTTAACTCGCAGCTTTAACTGATTTAACTGGGTTAACTCGCAGCTTTAACTCATTTAACTGGGTTAACTCGCAGCTTTAACTAATTTAACTGGGTTAACTCTCAGCTTTAACTCATTTAACTGAGTTAACTCGCAGCTTTAACTCATTTAACTGAGTTAACTTGCAGCTTTAACTGATTTAACTGGGTTAACTCTCAGGTTTGACTCATTTAACTGAGTTAACTCGCAGCTTTAACTCATTTAACTGGGTTAACTCGCAGCTTTAACTCATTTAACTGAGTTAACTCGCAGCTTTAACTCATTTAACTGCGGTAACTCGCAGCGTTAACTCGTCTAAAGTCTCAGCAGGTGAAAGTGATTTGGTGCAGCA
>JBBPBX010009451.1:0-46056 GCA_038048925.1 Garcialebias charrua | reverse complement strand
CTTAGAGAGGTGCTCAAAAGGAGAGAGAGAGTATTTGTATAAAAAAGAATTTATTATGACAGGCATAATGCAGGGTTTCCGCGGGGTCTTAAAAAGCAAAAAAAAAGTCTAAAATTCCAAAATCTAGATTTTAGGCCTCAAAAAGGTCTTAAATTTGACGAATTATTGCGTTGAAGTCTTAAATTTGTTTTGAGGAGGTCTTAATTTCGAGCGCCTCGTAATCCTGCCTCAAGCGCTCCAAAAAAAAAAAGAAAAGCTTGCTACTGACAAACATGTGACGCATTGCAGCCAATCAGTTTCGTGAGAGTCCGTGTCACGTGATCGTCGGCGGGCAAGAATAAAATAACAACAGCAGAAGAAGAAGAAAGCGTGCTGTTGCTAACATGGGGAAATGCAAATTCAACATCACTTGGCTTGAGAGGGACGACTTTAAGGTTTGGTTAAAGCCTTCGCCAAACGGTGACTTCGAGGCCTACTGCTGCGTATGTAAAAGAAATATTAAACTCGGAACGTTAGCATGTTAGCACGTTAGCGCTGTGAAAGGCCTGCGACAGACGACGCTATTAGCCAGTTCTGCTGCTCCAGCGTTGGTTCATCTACTCTGCCTCGGAGAGACAACTGCTCCGCAGCTCCTGTTAGCGTCACTAACAGGAGGCCTTTGTGTTGCCTTCGGGTCAGAGGCTACATTACGAGCGGAGGTTCTCTGGGTTCTCCACGTGATAAGTAAACATCACTCATACAACGCAAATGAAGACATTGGAGACTTGTTTCAAACAATGTTTCCAGAGTTGGACATCGCCAAATCATTTATGTGTGGAAAAGATAAAACTGCATATATTACCCGCTTCGGACTAGCAGACTTTATAAAAAGAGAACTAATTTCCAAAGTGACTGGACCGTTTGTGCTCATGTTCGATGAAAGCCTGAATCGAACCACCAAAACCAAGCAGCTGGACCTACACCTTTGTTTTTGGGAGGGGGGACAGGTACAGTCCAGATACCTGGGATCCCAGTTCATGGGGCATTCAACAGCTAATGACTTAATGAAGCATGTAAAAGTAAGTAGCCTACCGGTAAATGTTTTATTTTTAACAAACATGTTTATATGACAGCTTTAGTTTTCAGATGCAAATTTGATAAACCTGTTTAGGCTATATATTTCTGTAAATGTGTTTTATAAGTATACAGTATTAGTACTAACTTATATATGTGTTTGTTGACATAAGTTGTTGTTTGAGGACTCTGTATTGATTTTGTTTGAATTTAACTTTTTGAGGAAAAAGGGAGCAGATATAATTACATATTTTCTTTCTGCTTCTTTTAATTTTATTTATGACTCGTTGTTTTTATCATAATAATAATTGGATATTTTTTTGGTTGAATGAATGAATATAATTTAGGCCTGTGTCTCAGTCAAAATAAGACAGAATACAATGTCTGAAGTCTCATATTTGTTTTTGTCTTTCCTCAGGAGTGTGTGGACCAAAAGAGAAAGGCAGCAGAGGATTACCTGGAGGAACTCAAAAAAAGGAGGACCACAGTACAAACAGTTGCTGAAACTCTTTCCAAAGATGCAGACAAATTTGCAGAGCAGGCTGAAGGTAAGGCTGGCACTCAGATGGCTCAGTTGATAACGAAGTCAAACGTTCTGAGGAGAGCTAGCAAGGATAAAGCAGCTGAGCTGAAGAACATTGAGGAGGAGATTCTTGCTAAGGGAGAGGAGCTCAGATGTATGTAGTCCACATACAAGCATACATATATCATACATATATCATATACATACCGGTACATATATTATCCATAACACTGCATGTAAAATGTGTTCGTTTCGTTTTTTTCAATAAAGTTACTTCTCAAGTAATTAAGTAAGTTCTGTTTGATACCATTAATAATATGGTTTCACCTCCACTCCCTCCTGTGCCTGTATTCTCATTAGATGATTGTAACAAATTTTTAAACTATTTTGTAGAAAAGGTTGACAACATCAGGGCAAATGTTAAATCAGCTCTTGGTGTCACCCTCAGTTCAGTCCCTTCAGTGAGCTCTTGGTCTTCATTTACACCTGTCACTTTAGAGGACGTGAAGGTTGTTCTAAAACAGATCAAACCTTCCTCCTGTGTGCTAGATGCTGTCCCCGCATCACTGTTTTTAAAGGTGTCAGATAGCATCAGTCCCCATGTAGCAAAATTAATTAACATTTCTCTTTCTACAGGGTCAGTTCCATGTTTTTTGAAACAAACAGTTTTAAATCCGATTTTGAAAAAGCCCAATTTGGACCCCACTGAGCTCTGCAACTACAGGCCAATATCAAAATTACCTTTTCTTGCTAAAATTTTGGAGAAGTTAGTTACTGCACAGTTGAATACTTTCTTGCAAAGTAATAATATTCTGGACAAGTTTCAATCTGGTTTTCGCAAAATGCACTCCACTGAAACTGCCTTATTAAAAGTATCCAATGACATTTTGATGGCTGCAGACTCTGGTCAGAGCAGTGTTTTGATTTTATTAGATCTTTCTTCAGCTTTTGATACAGTCGACCACACAATTCTGATACATCGACTACAACATGAATTAGGATTTTCTGGAACTGTTTTGAAGTGGTTTTCCTCTTATTTGAACAACAGAAAATTTTCAATGTTTGTGAATAACATACAGTCTAAGACCTCTCCGTTAAGGTATGGTGTTCCTCAGGGTTCAGTCTTGGGTCCTATTCTGTTCATTATTTACATCACACCACTTGCAAAGATTATAAATAGCTTCAGAAATGTCTCTTACCATTTCTATGCTGACGACATTCAACTCTACTGCTCCTTCAATGACTCAGAATTACACAAGTTAGATGAATTAGTAAACTGCGTGTCCCAGATTAAGGTGTGGTTAGCCAACAACTGCCTTCAGTTAAATTCTGCCAAGACTGAAACCCTGATCATTGCCCCTGAACAGAAAGTTCCTCGCATCAAACAACATCTCGGTTCTCTGGGCTCCTCTTCTCAGCCGAGCCTCAGAAACCTTGGTGTTCAGTTCGACCAGTCAATGTCTTTGGACAAACATTCAAAGCTCCTGGTCAGAAACTGCTTTTATCATCTGAGGAACATTTCTAAACTGAGGGCAATGTTATCCAAATCTGACCTGGAGATGATTATTCATGTTTTTATCTCTTCTCGTTTAGATTACTGCAATTCCCTTTTTACTTGTTTTAATAAGTCTGCTGTCGCTCGTGTCCAGTTGGTCCAGAACGCTGCTGCGAGGCTTTTAACAGGAACAAATAGAAGGTCTCACATCACACCGGTTTTATATGATCTACATTGGCTCCCTGTTAAATTTAGAATTCATTTTAAAATTTTGGTATTAACTTTTAGAGCGTTAAATGGACAGGCCCCCCAATACATCACAGAAATGCTGATCCCCTATTCTCCAGCCCGCACCCTTCGTTCTTCAGCACTGAACCTTCTACAGGTCCCTAAGACCCGGTTTAAAACTCGGGGTGACCTTTCCTTTCAGGCCGTAGCCCCCCGGCTGTGGAATGCCCTGCCCCTGTCTCTTCGTGTGACCACCTCTATTGATTCCTTTAAAACCCAGCTCAAGACACTTTTATTCAGACAAGCTTTTAGATAAATGTTTTTATTGAGTGTTTTTATCAATTGTTCTTGTTTTTATCAGCTGTTCTTATTGTTTTGATTAATCAGATTTTAATACAGTAATTCTTCTGTTTATTTTAATTTTTTATTTATATGTTGTACAGCACTTTGTGATTTTATCTGCGAAAAGTGCTATATAAATAAACTTTACTTACTTACTTAATTATGCATTTCTTCTGCACATTTCTGTCGTGTACATATGCTGTGAATAGGTCTTAAATTTGATTCATACTGGTCTTAAAAAGGTCTTAAAAAAATCTTAAATTTGAGTTGTTCAAACCTGCAGAAATCCTGTATTACATGTATTGTGCAATATTTGCTTATTCAGTTATACAAGGTACATCAACATAGGTACATTGTACATAAAAATAATCCTTAATACATTTGAAGATAATTATATGTTTTGCATTTTTGTATTGGGTAGATCTTTTGGACTTGGTTTTGTTATAAGTAGCTCGCATGCTGAAAAAGTGTGAGCACCCCTGCAGTAGAGGAAACTCTCCCTCGTGAAATCTCCACCACTGGAGAGGGTCTGTTGAGAGAGTCAGTGGAGGGACTTCCAGGTACTTCTTCAGCTGTGGTTCTGATGGATTTAGTGGGCACACTGACCTGGTCAAATGTCTTTCCTAAAAGATGAACCAGTGCTGACTTTCTTTTTGGAGGGGGACCTTCATCTTGGCTTGGTGCTGGACCCTGGCTGTGTGTGTCATCTGGCCTCTCTTCAACAACAACAACAAAAAAACAGGGCTGATTTAGAGTGCAACACCGCATGAATTTTTCAAAAACAATTTGGAGTTAGAACAAAAAGTTGGCATATGTCTATTGACGTAAAATTTTCGCCTATTTTTGCCAGACCTACTCTGAGCAATACTGCAGCCATGACTGGTTCTGAATACTGTGGTTAAGCTAGCCGCCTCGTTGGAAATAGCAGTAAAGCCAGACGGTACTCGACTTTGACTTGGCGTCTTTACAGGAGACAACCGCTCTCCCCTTGCACTGCCTACTACTGCAACTACTTTTCAAAAAGAGACATATTTAATACTTTTTTACCTGTTTCCTCTCGTACTGCTGTGTTCAGTCTTCTTTTCATTTCATTTCTCACTTCCCGCCGCCACTCAGTCAGAACTCAGTTGTAAACAATGCTTCTTCTTCTTGATGAGTTTAATGGAGGTTGGCAAAAATCTATAGGTGTGCATTACCGCCACCAACTGGTAAGGAGTGTGGAACACATCACTACCGGTACATTGTGCTGCATTCAATGTTGTCGGAAAAAAGAGTTTCGCGTTCGTAATGTCCAGCTGGGGTGGCAAACAGGGAGGCAAGGCTCTCTGTTGGGGTGGCAACTGCCACCCCATGCCACCCCAGTAGATCCGCCCCTTCATAAAGTGAACCGGGTTACTTTAGTGACTCATTAGATTAACCCAGATCCATAAAGTGAACCGGGTTACTTTAGTGACTCAGTAGACTGACCCAGATCCATAAAGTGAACCGGGTTACTTTAGTGACTCAGTAGACTGACCCAGATCCATAAAATGAACCGGGTTACTTTAGTGACTCATTAGATTGATCCAGATCCATAAAGTGAACCGGGTTACTTTAGTGACTCAGTAGACTGACCCAGATCCATAAAGTGAACCGGGTTACTTTAGTGACTCACTAGATTGACCCAGATCCTTAAAGTGAACCGGGTTACTTTAGTGACTCATTAGACTGACCCAGATCCATAAAGTGAACCAAGTTACTTTAGTGACTCATTAGACTGACCCAGATCCACTGTTCTTATCAACAGATTGAGAGCTCTGTTTGGTATTTCTGGCACTATTTTAAACTGGTTTAAATCTTATTTGTCTGATAGGTCTTTTACTGTTTTTATGAACAATGTTCACTCTAATATTTCTGAGCTGTCCTATGGGGTGTCTCAGGGTTCAGTTTTGGGCCAACTCTTATTTTTATTGTACATTCACCCATTGAGTTTTATTTTCGATCAGTACAGTAATGTCTCATTCCATGTCTATGCAGACAATATTCAAATCTACTGTTCATTTCGATTGTCTGAATTTTACAAATTGACTGAACTCAGTAACTGCCTATCTGACCCATTCTGAGCAACAGGACCACACTTTCCACAGAGCAACTGTGGCAACTCTTGAAACTGTGCCTGCAGTCAACCTACTTCACATATGGGGAGCAATATTATAAGCAGAAACATGGGTGTGCTATGGGGTCTCCAGTTTCTCCTATTGTTGCCAACCTGTACATGGAGGAGGTAGAAAAGAAAGCCTTGACATCCTTTTCAGGGAGACCACCAAGTCATTGGTTCAGGTATGTTGATGACACCTGGGTTAAAATTAAATCTCAGGAAGTCCAACATTTCACTGATCACATCAACTCTGTGGATAAATATATCAAGTTCACACGAGAAGATGTAAAAAATGGCAGGTTGGCTTTCTTGGACTGTGAGGTCTCAGTTTCTGATAGAGGAAATTTGCAAACTGAGGTGTACCGCAAACCCACCCACACAGACCAGTATTTACAGTTTGACTCCCATCACCCTCTGGAGCACAAGTTAGGAGTCATCAGGACTCTGTATCACAGAGCAGACAGCGTCCCCACTAACTCAGAAGCCAGACAGAAGGAGAAATCAATAATAATAATAATAATAATAATAATAATAATAATGAATAATAATAATGAGGGACCAGACAAAGCGCAGCCCAAAGACCCCTTATGACAAATAAAATAAATGGACAAAATGTTCCCTCGCCCGGACGCGGGTCACCGGGGCCCCACTCTGGAGCCAGGCCCGGAGTAGGGGCACGTTGGCGAGCGCCTGGTGGCCGGGCTTTTACCCATGGAGCTCGGCCGGGCACAGCCCGAAGAGGAGACGTGGGTCCCCCTTCCCATGGGCTCACCACCTGTGAGAGGGGCCAAAGGGGTCGGGTGCATTGTGGAATGGGTGGTGGCCGAGGGCGGGGACCCTGGCGGTCTGATCCTCGGCTACAGAAGCTGGCCATTGGGACATGGAATGTCACCTCTCTGGTGGGGAAGGAGCCTGAGCTACCCCGGCTTTACACAGCACGCGTTCCGGTTCCGGTCTGCAGGTCGCAGCTGAACGAGTCCAATTTCCACTACCTCCGCTCCGCTCAGGTCCGCCTGGATGCGCCGCTCCGAGACGCATGCGCTGGAATTGCGAGATAGCGCGATAAATCAAGTGATAAATAATTAAGTCAGAACAAAACAATTCATTCGGTGGAAGAAGGAGAACAACTGTAGAGACTGCTGCCTTGATCTTCTCTCGTAAATGAGCTACATGGTTTGAGCAACAGGAAGTGATGTTTACATTTCAGAATAAAATACTTTTTTATTTATTTATTTCTTGTATTGCGTTTGTAGGCGTAGTCATAGTCATAAATATAATAGTTTAGTCATAGAATAGTCATAAATGATAGTTTGACAGCATTTTTGTACAAATAAATCCGTATAAAGCTAGGATTAGTCCGCCCGTGGTGATTTTATTTTGTAAATACGGATGTTGTGCTCGTTCCTTTTCCTGTTGGTGCGACGTAATCTTCAAAAGTTGACTGCGGAGCAGCTCCGGTGTCCGGCAGAAATAGAAAAATTTCTAATTTTGACGGAGTGCCGTCCGCTCGCCGCAGCTCACCGCCGCCGTGTGGAGCCAGTGTAAATTCTGTCATTGATTATAATGGGTGCGTATTTGCTGCGGAGGTCGGACCGGAGCGGGGCGGAGCCGGAACGCGTGCTGTGTAAAGCCGGGGCTAGTGTGTGAGGTTGAGAGGTTCCGGCTAGAAATAGTCAGACTCACCTCAACGCATGGCTCTGGCACTGGAACCAGTTTCCTTGAGAGGGGTTGGACACTCTTCCACTCTGGAGTTGCCCCTGGTGAGAGGCGCCGAGCAGGAGTGGGCATACTGGTTGCCCCCCATCTCGGTGCCTGTACGTTGGGGTTCACCCCGGTGAACGAGAGGGTAGCCTCCCTTCGCCTACGTGTGGGGGGACGGGCTCTGACTGTTGTTTGTGCCTATGCGCCAAACGGCAGCGCAGATTACCCACCCTTTTTGGAGTCCTTGGAGGGGGTATTGGAGGGTGCACCTCCTGGGGACTCCCTTGTTCTGCTGGGGGACTTCAACGCTCACGTGGGCAATGACAGTGAGACCTGGAGGGGTGTGGTTGGGAGGAACGGCCCCCCTGATCTGAACCCGAGCGGTGTTCTGTTGTTGGACTTCTGTGCTCGTCATGGATTGTCCATAACGAACACCATGTTCAGGCATAAGGGTGTCCATATGTGCTCTTGGCACCAGGACACCCTAGGTCGCAGTTCGATGATCGACTTTGTTGTCGTCTCATCTGATCTGCGGCCGCATGTCCTGGACACTCGGGTGAAGAGAGGGGCGGAGCTGTCAACTGACCACTACCTGGTGGTGAGTTGGCTCCGATGGTGGGGGAGGATGCCGGTCAGACCTGGCAGACCCAAACGTATTGTGAGGGTCTGCTGGGAACGTCTGGCAGAGTCTCCCGTAAGACGGAGCTTTAACTCCCACCTCCGGGAGAGCTTTGAACACGTTCCGAGGGAGGCGGGGGACATTGAGCCCGAGTGGGCCATGTTCCGCGCCTCTATTGTCGAGGCAGCTTATCAGAGTTGTGGCCGCAAGGTTGTTGGTGCCTGTCGTGGTGGCAACCCTAGAACCCGGTGGTGGACACCGGCGGTGAGGGATGCTGTCAGGCTGAAGAAGGAGTCCTATTGGGCCTTTTTGGCCTGTGGGACCCCGGAAGCAGCAGATAGATACCGGCAGTCCAAGCGGCATGCGGCTCGGGTGGTTGCTGAGGCAAAAACTCGGGCGTGGGAGGAGTTCGGAGAGGCCATGGAGAATGACTTCCGTACGGCTTCGAGGCGATTCTGGTCCACCATCCGACGTCTCAGGGGGGGAAAGCGGTACGCGACCAACACCATTTATGGTGGGGATGGCGTGCTGTTGACCTCAACTCGGGATGTTGTGAGTCGGTGGGCGGAGTACTTCGAAGACCTCCTCAATCCTACTGGCACGTCTTCCACTGAGGAAGCGGAGCCTGGGGACTTTGGGTCGGGCTCTCCAATCTCTGGTGCTGAGGTCGCCGAGGTGGTTAAAAAGCTCCGCGGTGGCAAGGCTCCGGGGGTGGATGAGATTCGTCCTGAGTTCCTTAGGGCTCTGGATGTTGTGGGGTTGTGTTGGCTTACGCGACTCTGCAATATCGCGTGGACATCGGGGGCAGTTCCCTTGGATTGGCAGACTGGGGTGGTGGTTCCCCTATTCAAAAAGGGGGACCGTAGGGTGTGTTCCAACTATAGAGGGATCACACTCTTAAGCCTCCCTGGTAAGGTCTATTCAGGGGTTCTGGAGAGGAGGGTCCGTCGGATAGTCGAACCTCGGATTCAGGAGGAGCAGTTAGGGCTGGGCCATATCATATCGTTACCGGTAATACCGGTATAAAAAGCTTGCCCGGGCAAAAATCTTATATCATGATATGCTAATTTCATGACGTAATACGTCAGGGCGCCCCGCCCCTTAACACCCGAGCGCTTTAAACAACTGCGCACATCCCCTCCAGTCTGTACTGGTGTAAAACGCTAATTAGTTACTGCTAAAATGTTAAAAACAACGCGCGCGCGTCTCAGCTTCTCTCCCCCCCTGCTCTGCAGGCAGACAGCTGTCCCCCCTCCCCCCCCCGCTCCGCTCTGAGCAGCCGTGTCCTCGCTGTAAACTGTGTTACAAACACGCGCGGCTCCACAGTCACTCCTGTGATGTTTCTCTGCACGCTCAATAACCTTGCTGGTTTGTAGCAGACGTTGCTTTATTGTTTAAGCTGCACAAATACAGACTGCATGATCCTCCACCGCTCCGTTCTCTGACTTTCTTTCACACCCGAACCTGCGCGCCTACGTCACGCTCTCACTGGCGGTGCGTTCACTGGCACTCTGTAATTTACATGCACAGCACTGCTGTATACATTACAACTCCATCAGAGACAGATCCGTTAAAAAAATGAATCAGAGGAATGACACAAACTTCATTTTATTTAGGCTAGTTGTTTTAGGAAACTACACCTGCACTTTAAAAATGTTTGTTATTTAGATTGGAAAAAGTCTGCACAAAATATAGATAAAAAAACCACCACAAAAACTAAAGTGCAGGTGTAGTTTTACTTGGAGACTAAATACTTTACTAAATAAAGTAATTTCAGTAAAATTACCCCTTGTTGTTTTTAAAATTTTTATATAATACTGCAAAGCAACATGTTAAGTTAATTTTGTCAAATAAATACATTTGATTTTTTTTTTTAGGTTATATCACGAAATTTATCGTTATCGTGATAATACTCTGAAATATCACGATATAATTTTTGAGCCATATCGCCCACCCCTACCAGACATTAATACGTATTATTGTCTTTGGTTCCCACCAGTACTGACGCCACAAAACTGGGGGGTGCCTGTTAGACGCTACTCAACAATAGAGTGACTATAGCATACTTGTAATTTTGTTTATGACGGGTGTACGATAATTTCCCTCAAAATACGATAATTTTAGGGCTCTAGTACGATAATCCTACATTTCTCACCTGGCAACACTGTCTTAACCTGGGTTTAGTCTCACTTTAACAAGTCGGACGTGTTGCTGCTGTGGATCCAGTCTTTGTGAAACAACGTCGACACACAGCTTTGGATTTGTTCGTCTTTTAACAAGAAAGCCATAATGTTCCCAAACAGGAGACCGCAACGAGATGCTAGGCTGCTAAATGCTAGCGTGCTGTAAGTAATAGTGCCGTGCTGAAACACGCCTAGGAATTTTAGTTCTGCGGCACATAATGTCCCGTTAATAACGTTTAATGAGTGAAAAAAATAACCAAAACGATACGCAGGTGTGCCGTACCGAAACTGTTCGGTCCACCCACGTGTACCGTTACACCACTAACCTGCATCATGAAGGAATCCACTCACCCAGCACACACACTTTTTGCCCCGCTCCCCTCAGGAAGGAGGTTGAGGAGCATTAAGTGTAGAACCACTAGACTGAGGAACAGCTTCTACCCTGAGGCTGTTAGACTCATGAATAAATAACCAGAATAATCACTGTGAAATATCACATCATGTTGCTGCTGATCTGTTTCATGTTGCTGCTGATCTGTTTCATGTTGCTGCTGATCTGTTTCATGTTGCTGCTGATCTGTTTCATGTTGCTGCTGATCTGTTTCATGTTGCTGCTGATCTGTTTCATGTTGCTGCTGATCTGTTTCATGTTGCTGCTGATCTGTTTCATGTTGCTGCTGATCTGTTTCATGTTGCTGCTGATCTGTTTCATGTTGCTGCTGATCTGTTTCATGTTGCTGCTGATCTGTTTCATGTTGCTGCTGATCTGTTTCATGTTGCTGCTGATCTGTTTCATGTTGCTGCTGATCTGTTTCATGTTGCTGCTGATCTGTTTCATGTTGCTGCTGATCTGTTTCATGTTGCTGCTGATCTGTTTCATGTTGCTGCTGATCTGTTTCATGTTGCTGCTGATCTGTTTCATGTTGCTGCTGATCTGTTTCATGTTGCTGTTGATCTGTTTCATGTTGCTGCTGATCTGTTTCATGTTGCTGCTGATCTGTTTCATGTTGCTGTTGATCTGTTTCATGTTGCTGCTGATCTGTTTCATGTTGCTGCTGATCTGTTTCATGTTGCTGCTGATCTGTTTCATGTTGCTGCTGATCTGTTTCATGTTGCTGCTGATCTGTTTCATGTTGCTGCTGATCTGTTTCATGTTGCTGCTGATCTGTTTCATGTTGCTGCTGATCTGTTTCATGTTGCTGCTGATCTGTTTCATGTTGCTGCTGATCTGTTTCATGTTGCTGCTGATCTGTTTCATGTTGCTGCTGATCTGTTTCATGTTGCTGCTGATCTGTTTCATGTTGCTGCTGATCTGTTTCATGTTGCTGCTGATCTGTTTCATGTTGCTGCTGATCTGTTTCATGTTGCTGCTGATCTGTTTCATGTTGCTGCTGATCTGTTTCATGTTGCTGCTGATCTGTTTCATGTTGCTGCTGATCTGTTTCATGTTGCTGCTGATCTGTTTCATGTTGCTGCTGATCTGTTTCATGTTGCTGCTGATCTGTTTCATGTTGCTGCTGATCTGTTTCATGTTGCTGCTGATCTGTTTCATGTTGCTGCTGATCTGTTTCATGTTGCTGCTGATCTGTTTCATGTTGCTGCTGATCTGTTTCATGTTGCTGCTGATCTGTTTCATGTTGCTGCTGATCTGTTTCATGTTGCTGCTGATCTGTTTCATGTTGCTGCTGATCTGTTTCATGTTGCTGCTGATCTGTTTCATGTTGCTGCTGATCTGTTTCATGTTGCTGCTGATCTGTTTCATGTTGCTGCTGATCTGTTTCATGTTGCTGCTGATCTGTTTCATGTTGCTGTGTTCTGTTCATTCGTGCTCATCTGCTCCTACAGACTCATGTTCGTGCTGCTGTTCGAAGTAATGTTTTTGTGCTAGTGCTTGGTGTGTTAGTTGTCTTTCTTATTTCATATATTTACATTTACCAATTTTCACAACTTATATAAATGATATTGATAAGACAATTCCTAGAAATAAAAAAAATTAAACGCATCAAAAAAAGCATTCCCGGTAGATAGATTAAAAAATTACTTGGATACTGTATACAGAATTGGGAAGGTGTTTATGTGGACGATGTAAATAAATCCTATGAAGAATTTATGAATATACTGGAAGTTTTGTACAATAAGAATTGTGTGCTAACGAAGAGTAAACAAACAAAGAGAAATGTTGATCCACCATGGATAACTAATGGATTGAGAAACGCATGCCAAAAAAAAGAATAATCTGTACACATGTTTCCTGAAATCTAGAACGAGTGATTCAGAATATAAATATAAAAAGTAATAAGAAATGAATAAACAAACAATAATAATAATATATTTTTATGTTTTTATTTTACATTTTATTATTGGATGTAACTGGGACCCTGTGTACATAATGTCGTTCCACCACATGTGGTGCGAATGACAATAAAGAAACTCTGACTCTCTTGGTTCTGGTGCTGGATGTGTTCTTGTACTGCAGCAGCGGGTTCGGTACCTTCCAGCCTCTCACCTGAGTTTATCTGGTGGATGTTCGGCCCGCCGTCGTGTTTGGACCAGGTGGTTCTGTGGACATGTGGCTGCTCTCTGTTATCAGACGACCCTGATCAAAGCAGAACCTTCAGATGTGACCCCCCCCGCCCAGTGTTCTTCCTGTAATTAGACCCAGTTTGGGTCCAGATGTAATGACCCCCTCCCCCTCGGGTCAGAACCAGCAGCTCCTGTGGTCTCCCTCTCAGCAGGTCCGCAGACGGTTGAGTCCTTGTGGTGTTTTCTCTGTAATTTGACGTGGAGGAGCTGAAATTTTATAATTTTAGTTTTTGATAAGGTCTGCGTACGTCTGACCCGTTTGGACTTGTCGTCTTCTGGAAATAATTATTTTGACTCAAACAGAACAATCTGCCTCGGTTCTGTGTGCGGCGGGCCCGGAGCTGAGAGGGAGACGGTCCAGCTGCTGAAGGTTCTGGGTTATTATAGGATCAGGTTGGACCTCCTGCCCTGAAGGACACCAGAACTAAACCAGGATCAGGTTCAGATCCAAAGGTCCACCCTGAGGAGTGGATCAGGGTTCTGGTTCAGATCCAAAGGTCCACCCTGAGGAGTGGATCAGGGTTCTGGCAGAACTTGATCAGTTTTTTTTAATCTGAATTTATGATCAGAACAGAGGCCTGGCCGGTTCTGAGACTTCAGCCGGTTCTGGGTTTAACCTGTTGGAACTGGTTGCCGCTCTGTGTTCGGAGGAAACTGGTAGCTGCTCTGTGTTCAGAGGAAACTGGTATCTGCTCTGTGTTCGGAGGAAACTGGTAGCTGCTCTGTGTTCGGAGGAAACTGGTAGCTGCTCTGTGTTCGGAGGAAACTGGTAGCTGCTCTGTGTTCGGAGGAAACTGGTAGCTGCTCTGTGTTCGGAGGAAACTGGTAGCTGCTCTGTGTTCGGAGGAAACTGGTAGCTGCTCTGTGTTCGGAGGAAACTGGTAGCTGCTCTGTGTTCGGAGGAAACTGGTAGCTGCTCTGTGTTCGGAGGAAACTGGTAGCTGCTCTGTGTTCGGAGGAAACTGGTAGCTGCTCTGTGTTCGGAGGAAACTGGTAGCTGCTCTGTGTTCGGAGGAAACTGGTAGCTGCTCTGTGTTCGGAGGAAACTGGTAGCTGCTCTGTGTTCGGAGGAAACTGGTAGCCGCTCTGTGTTCGGAGGAAACTGGTAGCCGCTCTGTGTTCGGAGGAAACTGGTAGCCGCTCTGTGTTCGGAGGGAACTGGTTGCCGCTCTGTGTTGGGAGGGAACTGGTTGCCGCTCTGTGTTGGGAGGGAACTGGTTGCCGCTCTGTGTTGGGAGGGAACTGGTTGCCGCTCTGTGTTGGGAGGGAACTGGTTGCCGCCCTGTGTCGGGAGGGAACTGTTGCTGGTGTCGATCCTTTCCGTAGTTCGTTCTCTGTGCTCTTTCCTTCAGACGTGCTTTACGGTTCATTGAAGTTTTCATCTTAAAAACCATTTTCTTGTTTCAAGCTTTAATAATTGTAGTTTTTGACAGTTCAAACAGAACCAGTGAGTTCTGTGAAATCACATCTGGAGCTATCGGAACAATCTGTGGGGAAGTTCTGCCAAATAAGTTTCATGTTTTGACCAGGATTGGAGGATCATTGTTCTACTAAAGTCATCTTTGGTGAACACGTACTAAAACAAACGTACAAACAGAGTTATTAAAGTGTAGAATTGTCGTGTGGAGTCGGTAGCTTTCAGTCTGAATGAACAGAATTCATATTTTCACGGTTCAAAGACATAATCACATTAGTTTGGTCATAACGAGGCAGAATAAAGATTTTAAACACACACTGCACAGTTAAAACTAAGCCTGACTAAGACCCCAGAACAGAACCTCAGGAACCAACGACGGAACCATGGAGAGACGTATTCCTGTTGGTTCTTTCACCACCTTTCTTATCTGTACCTGTTGCTTCAGGTGGGACTAATCCACTCCTCCAGACCCATTTTGTGGGTTCTTTAGGAGTTCTGCAGTCTGAAACGGGAAAACGTTCTGAAACTTTTCTGAGAGCTCGACAGAATGAGCTGCAGAGCGTTCAGAGATAATCTGCCAGGTATGCAGACATGCTATAACAGAACCCTGTCAGAACTTCGGTTTGAGTGGGTTGTTGTAGGTTTAGTTTAGTTTAGTTTATTTATTCATTTCATATTTAAAAAACACAAAAAAACAATTTACAAAATCACATAGTAAAAGTAAACAATACATAAAATGAAAGGTGGCAGAAGAAGAAAATAATCTTATCATATCTGCCCCTTCTTTAAAACAAATCAGACAACCATTTTTGAATAATATACCATGACAAATAACTTGTCTCAATTATGGTACACTTTAGATAAATTAATATATGTATCTTTTCAAAAAATCAATATATGTATCTTTTCAAAAATCTAGTCTTAATCATTTTCTTGAACATAGGCATTGTCTTTACTATTTTAACATTATTTTCCAAACCGTTCCACAGACTTATACCTTGAATTAGAGTAGACCGACCCTTCAAACTAGTCCTGTACTGTGGTTTTACAAAAATTTTCATTCCCTTAAGATTATAGGCACTTTTCCTTTAAAAAAAAATGAGTTTGAGTGTTTGGAGGTAGCGTGTAGTTATGAGCTTTAAACAGTATTAAAAGAATATGGTAGTCAACCAAATCATAGAACTTCAATAATTCCTACCTAATTGTAGGTTAGTGTCAGTCAGTCACTACTAGAAACAATCTAGATAAAAAGGTTTAACTCACTGGATAAACTAGTAGATATTTAATTTGAGTTTTCTATAGGATTCTTTCACTTTGCCACTCTCTCATAAAATTTAGACTGTTGAAGAACCCTGGCAACAGTTGCTGTATGCTCAGTTTCCATCATGAAGCTTAGACTGGTAAAAATCTCTAGCAACAGTTGTTGTATGCTCAGTTTCCATCATAAAGCTTAGACTGGTAAAGATCTCTATCAACAGTTGTTGTATGCTCAGTTTCCATCATAAAGCTTAGACTGGTAAAAATCTCTAGCAACAGTTGTTGTATGCTCAGTTTCCATCATAAAGCTTAGACTGGTAAAGATCTCTATCAACAGTTGTTGTATGCTCAGTTTCCATCATGAAGCTTAGACTGGTAAAGATCTCTAGCAACAGTTGTTGTATGCTCAGTTTCCATCATAAAGCTTAGACTGGTAAAGATCTCTAGCAACAGTTGTTGTATGCTCAGTTTCCATCATAAAGCTTAGACTGGTAAAGATCTCTAGCAACAGTTGTTGTATGCTCAGTTTCCATCATAAAGCTTAGACTGGTAAAGATCTCTAGCAACAGTTGTTGTATGCTCAGTTTCCATCGTAAAGCTTAGACTGGTAAAGATCTCTATCAACAGTTGTTGTATGCTCAGTTTCCATCATAAAGCTTAGACTGGTAAAGATCTCTAGCAACAGTTGTATGCTCAGTCTCGCATAAAGCTTAGACTAGTAAAGTACTCAGGCAGGTAACAATGGTTGTATGTACAGTCTCTCATAAAGCTTAGACTGTTGAAGAACCCTGGCAACAGTTGTTGTTGCATGCTCAGTTTCTATCATAAAGCTTAGACTAGTAAAGAAGTCAGGCAATTTGCAGTTGTTGCGTGTATACAGTCACTATCATAAAGCTTAGACTAGTAAATAATTCGGGCAATTTGCAGTTGTTGCATACCGGTGTATATACAGTCACTATCATAAAGCTTAGACTGGTGAACAATCCTGGCAACAGTTGCTGTATGCTCAGTTTCCATCATAAAGCTTAGACTCAAGGGCGGCCGTGGTGTAGTGGTAATGGCAGTCGTCTCCTGATCGGAAAGTTGGCGGTTCGACTCCCGGGACCCGCACCATGAGTTGTTGTGTCCTTGGGCAAGACACTTAACCCTGAGTTGCTCCCGGTAGGACTGGAAAGCACCTTGCATGGTAGTCTGCCGCCACCGGTTTATGAAAGTGTGTAGCATTCAATATATGTGTAGCACTTTGAGATTTTCAGTAATGAAAAGTGCGTTATAAATTGAATTAATTATTATTATTATTATTAGACTGGTAAAGATCTCTAGCAACAGTTGTATGCTCAGTCTCGCGCAAAGCTTTGGTGAAGAACTTTGGCAACAGCTTTTGCATGCTCAAACTCTTGCATAAAGCTTAGACTGGGGAACAATCCTGGCCAACAGGTGCTATATGCTCAATTTATATTATAAAGCTTTAGACTGGTGAAGAACCCTGGCAACAGTTGTTGCATTCTCAGTTTCTATCATAAAGCTTAGATTAGTAAAGAAGTTAGGCAATTTGCAGTTGTTGCATATATACAGTCACTATCATAAAGCTTAGTCTGGTGAACAATCCTGGCAACAGTTGCTGTATGCTCAGTTTCTACCATAAAGCTTAGACTAGTAAAGAATTCGGGAATTTGCAGTTGTTACGTATATACAGTCACTATCATAAAGCTTAGACTGGTGAACAATCCTGGCAACAGTTGCTGTATGCTCAATTTCTTTTTTTTTTTTTTTTTTTTTTTCCATTTATAGATGGCCTCCCTTCACACCTTATAGCCATCCTCTCACTCCAATATGTATTTTATTTTTTTATTTTTTTTTTTATTTTTATTTTTATTTATTTTTTTTTTAATAGAGAGAAAGAAAGAAAAGAGAAAGTGAGACAACAAAACAAAACAAAACAACAAAACAACAATTGTCCACAGAAAGAGCACAAGGCAAACACACCAAACCTCCGTCCACAATCCTGCAAAGCACATGACAGAACACAACAACGAAACATACAAGCATAAAGACTGATAATATTCATGACCTTGCAAATATTTCTATAAATACACATACCCATACCTACAAATATATATACAATATACATACATATATATTTATATTCATTTATATACCCATCTACATACATCTACTATACATCCCTGCATCCATTTGTGTGTGGTTGTGAGCATGCATAAGTGAATGAGGTTCCTCCAATAGAACATTTAGTAGCAACTGTGAAGCATCAGAGACCCGTCCCCCCAAAGCCCGAGACAGACGAAGGGGCGATCAAAGCCCAAGACCCCAGGAAGGACCCCGAGCCCAGAGTCCCCAGGACCACCCGAACAGGACGAGCCACTCGTCCACTCCCCAGATCCGACCAAGTGGAAGAACCGGACGAACCCCACCAGGGACCACACACAATGACCCCCCGGGGTCAACAGCGACAATACACAGGCCCCCGCCGGAGCCCGCTGCACCGACGTAGCCCCAGGGCCGGTCACCGAGGCTCGGGCACCGGGGACGCCCATCCCTCAGGTCCAGACCTGACAGGACCAGAGGACCCGAGCCCCACCAGGCAGCCACCAGGCCGAGCTGACAAACGCCCAAGCGCCCAGCCCCAGATAGTGAGGGCCCCAAGCACGCCCGTAGGCAGAGGAACACCCACCAGGGGGCCACGTGGCAGGAGCGCGACACTGGGTAGCCTCAGAAGTATCAGAGAGGGGGCAGTCCAAGTCCCAGCCTGACATTAAACATTCATACACAGACACACTCATTCAGACCCACCCTCATCCTCACCCTCAGTCACAGAAAGACAAACAATAACGACACGCTCCATTCATAATCCCGATGCACACTCTATACCCCCTAGGTCCAAGACATGTACCTGCTCCCTACATGGGGCAGCCCACATCCAAACCCAGGAGGTAGACCCATTCATTCTGGGGTGGAGAGCAGCAGACGTCCAAGATCTGGCACACCCCGCGCCCTGCCGACAGGACAGGACAGGACACCCGAGCCCAAGCAGCCCCAGAGGGAGCCCACTGCCAGCCCCGCCCACGGCGAACCCGCAGGCCCCGAACCCCCCCACTCCCCAGCACAACCCCTGACGGCCCACCCCCAGAATGTCCGCAAGGCAACCCGGGGGGCAAGAGAAAAATAAATAAATAATATATAAATAAATACATAATAAATAAAATTGAAATTAACAAATCAAGACCCCGACACACACACCCCCGTCCCCAAATGTACTGTTGGTGAGTGTTGTTGTAAAGTGTATTTAAAAAGGAAAGAGAAGGAGCAAAGGCTGGCATTATACCAGTTTCCCCTCCACTCCAACTCTAACCCAGGCCCTAATTGTCTAGATGCATAATGTTGAGTGAGCATAGGCATGGGGGCGAGATTGATGTCATCCCGCCACCCATAGCCATAGTGCTCACTCCTTCCCTATATGTGACTTTTATGAAGATGTTTATGAATGAATGTCTAAAGTGTATATAAAATTGAGTCCCAGGTGCTCTTAACAACAGAGATGTAAAACCATTGCAGCACACCCGAGACCCAAATTCCCTACATGTATTAATTTAAGATGAAGAGGGCGGAGGTGCGTGTTGAGGGATGGGGAGAAAAATAACTGCAGGAACAGTGCTCCCACAGCGAGTCAGCTCCCCCGCTGACCCTGCTTACCCCCCAGCTCGCCAAGGTCCACCCAAGGAGCGAGGTAAAGGAAACACCTCTCCGACCGCCAGGACATTGAGCCAAGACCAGAGAGGGACACGGCCCCGAGGGCCGCCAACAGCAGAACCAACAGCCCACACCCGCCAGGGCCGCCACGACCCCTGCGAACCGCAGTCAGCCCGCCGTCCAAGAGGACACAAAATCCCACATGGACGACACGGCCAAGAGCGCCCGCCCAACCGTCGACAGAGCCAGGAAGCACCAAGAACAGGCCCCAACCGGGGCCCGCACACCGGCCAAGTATAGTCCAAGACCATCATCCAGGACATCCACCTAATCCCCACCCCAGAAGAAATACTATACCCACCCTTCATATTAACAACTTTCAGAACACATAACACATTAGACACCCAGGCTGGGTTTGCCCGCTCCCTCCCATTGGCCACCAGTCACGCCCCCAGACACCCACCCCCAGCATATGAACCCCAACCCACCAGCGAGCCGAGAGCCCCCGGCCAGAGCTGGGCACCAGAGCGCCAGCCAGCCCATAGCCCGGCGACCCGCCGGCTAGAGCCCAAGACCCCCGACCCCCACCAGGCCCAAGCCCGGGGACGACGCGCCCCCAGAGTCCCAAGCCCCCGGCACCCACCCCGAAACCACCCCAGCACGGCCGGGTCACCGACCGGCGACCCATGACCGCCGCCACCGACCACCCGAGGGCCCGCATGCCGCCCCCAGTAGATGTCCCCCAGAACCCCCCCCGGTCCTCCCCAGGTCGAAGACGAGGTCCTCCCCGCCCAAGCAGCCCTAACCCCCCGGCGCCCCAAACCCCAACCTCCCCCCCCTCCAGTCCCAATGCCCCACAAGGCCACATCCCAGACCCCCCACCCTCACTACGTAACGGAGCCGATCAAAGAATGCCAAATAGGTTGATCCAATGTGTCGGCAGATGCTGTTTCAAGACTAATATGATCTAACAGAAGATTTTTATACTGATTAACGCTAAGATTATTTTTATTTTTCCAATTTACGAGTATGGTTTTCTTTGCGATGCATAAGGCAGTGAAAAGCATATAGGATGTATTTTTTTCTAGTATAACATCTTCAAAGATACCCAATAAGCAAACAGATGGAGAGAGTGGGATATTAATTTTCAAACATTTAGACAAGTCTTCACATACCTGTACCCAGAACCTCTGAACGGATGGACAGAACCAGAGCGCGTGAATATAATCATCAGGTGTATTACTTATGCACTGTGAGCACTTGTTAGATGGTATAAAGCCCATCTTAAACATTCGCTCCCCTGTATAATGTACTCTATAGAGAACCTTATATTGTATTAATTGTAAATTGGAGAGTCTAGTCAATTTAAAAGTATTTGAACATACTTGAGACCAAATTTTTTGTTCAAAGTTGATTGATAAATCTGACTCCCATTTTTCAACAGGTAGTGCTATCGAGTCATCGATCCTAGACAATTTTTTGTATATTTTAGATAATAATTTCGGTGGTTGAAAATTAATAAACTCTAACACACATGTTGGGGTTTCCAACAATGTTTTATTAAGCTTAAATTTCTTTTTTACAATTGACTTAATTTGTTGGTATTGTAGGAAATATTTATTATCAATGTCATATTGTATTATTAATTTATTAAATGGAATAAAGTCTATACCCTCAAATATGTGTTCCAGACATTCAATACCTTTCATTCTCCAACCTGGGAAATTTAACATATTATTTTCTTGTTGAATGTCAGGATTGTTCCAGAGAGGTGTATGTCTACATGGGAGTAGTGAAGACTTTGTCATTTTCAGATACTCCCACCATGCTGTCAGAGATGAGCTAATATTGATGCTCTTAAAGCAGACATGTCTTTTTAAATCTGTACTGATAAATGGTAGATCTGAAATCCTAATATTATTACATGAAGTTTGTTCTATATCTATCCAAGTTTCATCTACGTATATACAGTCACTATCATAAAGCTTAGACTGGTGAACAATCCTGGCAACAGTTGCTGTATGCTCAATTTCTATCATAAAGCTCAGACTAGTAAAGATCTCTAGCAATAGTTGTTTTATATACAGTCATTATCATAAAGCTTAGACTGGTGAACAAGCCTGGCAACAGTTGCTATATGCTCAGTTTCTACCATAAAGCTTAGACTAGTAAAGAAGTCGGGCAATTTGCAGTTGTTGCGTATATACAGTCACTATCATAAAGCTTAGACTGGTGAACAATCTTGGCAACAGTTGCTATATGCTCAGTTTCTACCATAAAGCTTAGACTAGTAAAGAAGTCGGGCAATTTGCAGTTGTTGCGTATATACAGTTACTATCATAAAGCTTAGACTGGTGAACAATCCTGGCAACAGTTGCTGTATGCTCAATTTCTACCATAAAGCTTAGACTAGTAAAGAAGTCGGGCAATTTGCAGTTGTTGCGTATATACAGTCACTATCATAAAGCTTAGACTGGTGAACAATCCTGGCAACAGTTGCTGTATGCTCAATTTCTACCATAAAGCTTAGACTAGTAAAGAATAGGGATGTAACGATACACAAAACTCACGAGACGAGACGAGACAAATCACAGATCTCGCGAGAACGAGACGAGATTTTAATATTGGTTCAAGAAAACTTCAAAGATCTGTTTTATGCCGCAAAAAGGCTTTTATTCTGTTTTAACATGTATTACAAACCCAACTGATGTCTTCATTTTACTGATTGAATCTCCTTAGACCTTAGAACGTTCAACTTTGTTTAAAAAAAATAGATATTCACGCAGGACTTTCCAAAAATTGAACATAAATATCCGCATCAGCACTGACTCTGCAGCCGTCACTCACCAGTGTTGCCAGATTGGGCGGTTCACCGCGATTTTCCTTCTGACTTTTGCGGGTAGAGATTGCTTTGGGTGGGTGGGACTCTATCTGGCAACACCGGTCACACCGGTGTTTACACGCGTGTCTTTACATTCGGGGCAGCGTCGGCAGCGCCGGGACCCTCCATCAATGTAGAGGCGTCTGCGGCACCCTCCATCAGTAGTTGGGGCGTCTTCTGTAGCAACTTCATCCGGCGAAGCCAAGCTGTCCGTGACTCTGACTTGCTAGGGGCTCTGCTAGCATTAGCGTCTCGCAAGACAACGTTACCTCAACGAGAGATATCGCGGGGGTTTAATATCGCGAGATCTCGTACAACGAGATCTCGTTACATGCCTAGTAAAGAAGTCGGGCAATTTGCAGTTGTTGCGTATATACAGTCACTATCATAAAGCTTAGACTGAACAATCCTGGCAACAGTTGCTGTATGCTCAATTTTTATCATAAAGTTCAGACTAGTAAAGATCTCTAGCAATAGTTGTTTTATGGTCAATCTCACGCATAAAGCTTAGACTAGTAAAGTACTCAGGCAGGTAACAGTGGTTGTATGTACAGTCTCTCTCATAAAGCTTAGACTGTTGAAGAACCCTGGCAACAGTTGCTGTATGCTCAGTCTCTCTCATGTCACTTGCCAAAGCTTGTAACTCCTTCAGAGTGGTCTCAGGCGCATTTTGGTGGTCTCTCATTATCCTCCTTCTTCACGGTCACTCAGTTTGTGAGGAAGGCCTGTTCTTGGTAGATTTACTTGTCTCCCATATTCCTTCCACATATTGATGATGGATTTGACAGAACTCCTGGGGATGCTTGGGACCTTGGAAATCTTTTCGTCTCCATCACTGACTTGTACTTGTTGCTCTTTCGGATTTATTTTACCTGAAAATGCTCGTCAGACTCTTAAAACGTTTCATTTCCTCATTCATCGCTCCTGAGATAATTTCACACCAACAATCATTTGTCAATTAAAATTATTTTCTGTAATTAACTTGTTGTTAAACCTCGTTAAGTGTCAGACTGTCAGCGTTTACCTGAAAAAACATTTTAAACGAACCAGAGCTGCTGAATGGGCTTACAGCTGAGAGAACCTCAGAACCACGGCCCGGCTGCTCATGTTACAGCCTACTGTGTGTGTTGTTTGGTTACCGTGTGTGTGTGTGTGTGTGTGTGTGTGAGGTCACTCTGTGTGTGTGTTGTTGGATTCCTGCTCTGTGATTGGTTGAAGCTCGTTGTGACGTCTCTGTGTTAATTCCTCGTCTCTCTCGGGGATGTTGGCCGTTGGACATTCTGAGTTACAGCAGAGTGAAGAGTCCAGATCATGGCGGGTGAGTCAGAACCGGGTCAACCGTTAGCTGAAGATGTTTGAGTTTGTTCAGGTTTAATCAGAACTTTTGGTTTCGTTCCACCGTCATGAGCCGTTATCAGATTGTAAAAGATCAAAGAGGAACTTTTGGAGAACAGGAAGATAGTCGCTGCAGAACCTGATGTTCTTGATAACTTCTCACTAAGTCCAGTTTCATTCATTCATTTATATATATCTATCTCTATAAATATCTATAAATGTCGATTGATCTATCTCAGGATATATTTAGCTCAAGAGCTAATAATTTAAACATGATGAAGTTGATCACGTTTGGTTGTTTCAGTCCATATGTAACTTTTTAGCGTTGACTCATGTTTTAGTCTCCATTTCAACCGTTGTACATCATCAACCCAGAATGCATTGCACCAGTAAAATGATGTCTTTAAGTGGAAAATGTAAAAATCTATTGATATTTTTAAGTAAATAAGAGTTTTCACATCAAAAACATTTAGTAGAATAGAGAAATAACACGTTAAGGCCAGTATGTGCAGGTAGTTGAAGATCCATGTCACATTTTATGAGATATTTTAACTGCCTTCACTTTTCATTAATACACACCACAAACTTTTCTTTGTCCAGACGTTAACTAGAAACTAGGTGTGCAAATCTCTGTCTGGAGAATCTATTCGATTCTGATTTTTGGTGTCACGATTCGATTAAAAATCGATTTTTTTCAATTCAGAAATGATTTTTGATTCAGAAACGATTTTTCTATTAAAATGGTCATACATTTAGTTTCAGTTTTGTAACTGACAAGCTGAAAAGAATAAACAACAATGTAAACAAATGGAACATTTATTTAAAACGATAATTTTAGGTTCCTTGTTGTATCAATTTTTTTTGTATCGTTTGATATTTATACCAAAAATAGGAACAAATAATACAGGAATGCATTAAATTCTGTAACTTAAATAACTAGTATTAGGTTAGCTTTTTGCTGTGTTACTTATAGATTATTGTTTGAATTGATTGTTTGAACTTGTTTTGTTTTTGAAAAAAGGGGCAGATAAAATAAGATTTCTTCTTCTTTCTGCCACCTTTCATTTTATGTATTCTTTCATATACAGTACTATGAGATATGGTTTTCTCTTCATCTTTTGGGTTTTAATGTAAAATAAAATAGATTTTGGGGCTTTTAGAATCTATTCTGAATCGCCAGGACTAAGAATCTAGATTCTTTAAAAAAATCGAATTTTTTCCCTGCACCCCTACTAGAAACATTGTATTTATTGACAATATTCTAATAAACTTTCTGTGAGATGATCCGCTGTTGCAGGTTTTTGTTAGAAAAACGAGTGTTGTTCTGTTGGAGAATGACTGATTGTATCATGAAGGGCCACATCTTGCTCGAGAGCCGCAGCTTGCAGACCCTGCAGCCTCGGTGTGGAAACACTTTGGGTCTTTTACAGTAAACTGTTGAAGCTGGGCAGTAAACGATTTCCTCTCGAGATCGGACGAGCTGTTTACAGAGCAGATTGACTCCCCGGTGACACCATCGATCTTATCAGCAGCTCCACATCCCATAATAGTGTATGTGGACTGAAGATGGAGGGATAAAACCCGTTTCTGTTTACAGAACCATGCTGGCGTGTCCTCGGCCCTTTTAGCACGGGGTTCTGGTGACTCGCTAATGACCCGGAGTCCTCTCGGGTGTCAGGCTCCACAAAGATCGTCATGGCAACGCTGTCCGCAGGTCCTCTGACCCGGCCCAGGTCTCAGGCTGATGTTTTATGAGCAATGATCTGTTTAGTTTTTAATTCGTCTCAGTTTTTACTAAAGTTATCTGGACCACGTCTGTGACCCGACAGGTGGTTCTGTTTGAGGAGCGTCTGGAGCAGATGTCAGAACCCGTTGATCCACTGGTTCTTCTGGTCCTGCTCCCGAAGCCGATCCTCAGAAAACAAGCGTCTGTTTCCGCCGAAGCTGAAATAAAAACCCGGCTCGGGTCAATATTTGCTCTCGGGACGGAACCGGCCGTGGAGCTCCGTCACGCTTTGGTTAATTTACACAATCGACACTTAACGAACACGATGAACGCAACAAAGGCTAAACTAAACGAGCACAGATAAAGACGGGAGTGAACTCTGGGGAACGGACGACGAGTCGAGGCGAAAGGGTAAATTACGGCCACGTTTGTTGACCTGCTCCGACCGCAGCCGGGCTCGAGCTGCTTTGTTTGCGTTCAGCTCATGTCACAGCTACATATAGCTGGAACCACCGGAGTAAATGTTAAACCGTTTGATGTACAAACCGGATTCCAAAAAATGTTGGGACTCTAAACCAATTGTGAATAAAAACTGAATGCAATGATGTGGAGGTGCCAACATCTAATATTTTATTCAGAATAGAACACAAATCACAGATCAAAAGTTTAAACTGAGAGAATGTATCATTTTAAAGGAAAATATGTTTCAAAATTTCATGGCGTCAACAAATCCCAAAAAAGTTGGGACAAGTCCATTTTTACCACTGTGTGCATCCCCCCTTCTTCTTACAACACTCAACAGACGTCTGGGGACAGAGGAGACCAGTTTCTCAAGTTTAGAAATAGGAATGCTCTACATTCATGTCTAATACAGGCCTCTAACTGTTCAATCGTCTTGGGCCTTCTTTGTCACACCTTCCTCTTTATGATGCACCAAATGTTCTCTATAGGTGAAAGATCTGGACTGCAGGCTGGACATTTCAGTACCGGATCCTTCTCCTACGTAGCCATGATGTTGTGATTGCTGCAGAATGTGGTCTGGCATTATCTTGTTGAAAAATGCAGGGTCTTCCCTGAAAGAGATGACGTCTAGATGGAGCATATGTTGTTCTAGAACCTGAACATAGTTCTCTGCATTAATGGAGCCTTTCCAGACATGCAAGCTGCCCATGCCACAAGCGCTCATGCAACCCCATACCATCAGTGATGCAGGCTTCTGAACGGAGCGTTGATAACAACTTGGGCTATCCTTGTCCTCTCTGGTCCGGATGACATGGCGTCCCAGTGTTCCATAAAGAACTTCAAATCGTGACTCATCTGACACAGAACAGTCTTCCATTTTGCCACACTCCATTTTAAATGACCCCTGGCCCAGTGCAAACGTCTGAGCTTGTGGAGCTTGATTAGAAATGGCTTCCTCTTTGCACTGTAGAGTTTCAGCTGGCAACGGTGGATGGCACGGTGGATTGTGTTCACTGACAATGCTTTCTGGAAGTATTCCTGAGCCCATTCTGTTATTTCCTTGACAGTGGCATTCCTGTTTGAGGTGCAGTGACGTTTAAGGGCCCGGAGATCACGAGCATCCAGTAGAGTTTTACGGCCTTGACCCTTACGCACAGCGATTGTTCCAGATTCTCTGAATCTTTTGATGATGTTATGCACGGTTGATGATGATAACTTAAAAGTCTTTGCTATTTTACGCTGGGTAACACCATTCTGGTATTGCTGCACTATCTTTCTGTGCAACAATGGTGGAATTGGTGATCCTCTTACCATCTTGGCTTCTGAGAGACACTGACACTCTGAGAAGCTCTTTTTATACCCAATCATGTTGTCAATTGACCTAATTAGTGTTCATTGGTCTTCCAGCTGTTTGTTAGATGCTCAATTTCCTTTTTCCAGCCACTTATTGCTACTTGTCCCAACTTTTTGGGATTTGTTGACACTGTGAAATTTTGAATCAGCATATGTTTCATTTAAAATGTTACATTAACTCAGATTTAACTTTTGATCTGTCATCTATGTTCTATTACGAATAAAATATTGACATTTGCCATCTCCACATCATTACATTCAGTTTTTATTCACAATTTGTTTAGTGTCCCAACTTTTTTTGAATCCAGCTTGTAGTTATGGAGAACAGTTTTTAAAAACACGAGTTAAGTTTTCAAAGTCTGGCCCAACAGATAAATTCAGCAGGAGCTCATCTACGGCTTCGACTCGACAACAGACTTTATCTGTAATATATCTGACTAAACTGTAAAAATGGTGCAGCTTTCCTCAGAGTCCTGCGAAAAACCTCAGCATTCTCAGCAGTCCATGGCAAAAATTCCCAGAATGCAGTGGGAGTTAATCCCATGTTTTGGTTGAGGTGGAGGTTCTGGACCGTCGTAACGCCACAGTGTTTCCACTGGAATGTTGCTGCTTTTGTCCCGGATGACTCCCTGCAGCAACCCCCCCTCACCCCCCCACTGCAAGCACAATACAAGGCACGCTACTGTTTTCATAACCTTTGACCCCGGGGCTCCGAGCTGAGGCCAAGACCGTCAGAATCATGACCCGGGAGTCATCAGACAGTCGGCTGCTTTGTCCCGCACCGCCGGCTGCAAATGAAAAATATTTTGTTTTTTATTCGGAGTTCAGACGCTTTGATTTCTGAGATCAAACATCAGGAGAAACTTTTATGGCTGTCGGGACGTCACGAGCAAACGCTCAAGGATTTATAAAAACTCACTCATTTATAAAAACTCAAGGATTTATAAAAACTCACTCATTTGTTGAATAAAAAGTGGAGTCCACACGAATGAATATTTCTGTAAGTTGAACAAGTGGCAAAACCCCCAAAATGCAACACAATTTAATCATTTAAACATTTAAACTGACTGCATCAGAAATGATGCTCGTCAGTAACACCATACTAAAAAAACATTTATAACTAAATAAAATGTATATTCTCTTCAGTGTGAGGCTGATATCTGCATCTAAACCTAAACTCTTTTAGCCAAATGTCAGCTAAAGGCCGAGTTTAGCCGTGCGGCAGCTAAAGGCCGAGTTTAGCCGTGCGGCAGCTAAAGGCCGAGTTTAGCCGTGCGGCAGCTAAAGGCCGAGTTTAGCCGTGCGGCAGCTAAAGGCCGAGTTTAGCCGTGCGGCAGCTAAAGGCCGAGTTTAGCCGTGCGGCAGCTAAAGGCCGAGTTTAGCCGTGCGGCAGCTAAAGGCCGAGTTTAGCCGTGCGGCAGCTAAAGGCCGAGTTTAGCCGTGCGGCAGCTAAAGGCCGAGTTTAGCCGTGCGGCAGCTAAAGGCCGAGTTTAGCCGTGCGGCAGCTAAAGGCCGAGTTTAGCCGTGCGGCAGCTAAAGGCCGAGTTTAGCCGTGCGGCAGTGTTTTATGAAATATTATTTATACAGGATCGAGAGATCGGCAAATCTTCGAAAGACTTCACACAGGAAACTGTTTTCTGCTAGAATAAATGTCTCCTTTATTCCACCACAGTAAATTACAGAAAGCAAGCAAGCACAAGCAACACACTTACATCTCAAACTTCACACAATGATGATTTACGCTTGAGAGCCGTTTCAATCCCAAAGGCAGAGTGGGAGTCAAAACAAACCGGGCGATTGCTCATCCCACGGCAGACTCTGTCTTTGGGGGTCCAGGCTGTCTCTTATTTTTTTGATAAGGATTGCGTGCGGAACAGCAGAATGGGCCAAATTCTGTTCTCAGACAATCACCCAGTTACAACAGGAACTGGACATTATCTGAGTATCTCCCCCTCACCTCTAATCAAACAGTCAGAACAAAACTCCGGAGATGATGATATCAATAAACTGATTATTCCTGTGATGATGAGATCAGCACAGTTTAACTTTTTATCTCCCAGCTCCCTGGTAGTGTGGCAACATTATATACAGATATAGGGGAAGTTCTTCCCTTAAAATTACACACAATGTCTGGACATTTCAGACTGCATCAGAGAACAAACTTATTTATCATTATTCAGGCAGCTAAAAGTCCGAGTTTAGCCGTGCAGCAGCTAAATGCCGAGTTTAGCCGTGCGGCAGCTAAATGCCGAGTTTAGCCGTGCGGCAGCTAAATGCCGAGTTTAGCCGTGCGGCAGCTAAATGCCGAGTTTAGCCGTGCGGCAGCTAAATGCCGAGTTTAGCCGTGCGGCAGCTAAATGCCGAGTTTAGCCGTGCGGCAGCTAAATGCCGAGTTTAGCCGTGCGGCAGCTAAATGCCGAGTTTAGCCGTGCGGCAGCTAAATGCCGAGTTTAGCCGTGCGGCAGCTAAATGCCGAGTTTAGCCGTGCGGCAGCTAAATGCCGAGTTTAGCCGTGCGGCAGCTAAATGCCGAGTTTAGCCGTGCGGCAGCTAAATGCCGAGTTTAGCCGTGCGGCAGCTAAATGCCGAGTTTAGCCGTGCGGCAGCTAAATGCCGAGTTTAGCCGTGCGGCAGCTAAATGCCGAGTTTAGCCGTGCGGCAGCTAAATGCCGAGTTTAGCCGTGCGGCAGCTAAATGCCGAGTTTAGCCGTGCGGCAGCTAAATGCCGAGTTTAGCCGTGCGGCAGCTAAATGCCGAGTTTAGCCGTGCGGCAGCTAAATGCCGAGTTTAGCCGTGCGGCAGCTAAATGCCGAGTTTAGCCGAGCGGTAGCTCATGTTTTTTAGTAATCATTAATCTGATTTGGGCAGCACGGTGGCACAACTGGTAGAGCTGCTGCCTCTCAGCGAGAAGGTTGCCGGTTCAAATCCCGGTCCGGGGCCTTTCTGGGTGGAGTTTGCATGTTCTCCCCGTGCATGCGTGGGTTTCCTCCGGGTACTCCGGTTTCCTCCCACAGACCAAAAAACATGCTTGTTAGGCTGATTGGTGACTCTAAATTGACCCTAGGTGTGAGTGTGAGAGTGGATGGTTGTTTGGTGTGAGTGAGACAGGTCCCTCTTGTAAATGAGTCCCCGTGACTCAACGAGGCTAGCCTGTATAAATAAAGGTTGAATGAATGAAAATGATCGGCTGTTTATTTTGATCTCGGCTGAAGTTATGAGTCATAAAAACTTAAATATTTTCTGTAATTTGTTCCTAATCCTCTGTTCACCCAGGCTGCAGATTAAAGGCTTTGAAAAAAACAAAAACAGCTTCTGCTCCTGAACACAGCAATTCTTTAATTTCTTCATTTGAATAAATCAGACTTGAGATGAGGGGACATGTGGACATGTGGACATGTGGACAAGTCTTTGTGTCATCAGGGGGACAAAACGAGGAGAAGGGATTTTATCTTGGAGGTTCGAGTCTCATCCTGTTAAACACTCCCCTCTTCTCTCCCTGCACACGTTTGGTCTCCCCCTCTGTGGAACAGATCATTTAGCTAAAGGAATAGACCTTTTACCAGTTGACGTCATCGCGCATGCGCACTCGTATTTTTCCAGAATTTTCCGGAAGTCTGGGGTAATAATACTACTCTGGTCGCGGTGGTGATCCTAGCTCCGTACGGTGGTGATCCGTGGATGGTGGTGATCCAAGCTCCGTGGATTACGTTCCTACATTACATCTTGGATATGGGAAACAGACAAAACAGAACAACCTCCCGCAGCAGAATGCTACTGGACAGTTGCTAAGCTAGCAGCTAGCTAGGTCTACTACGAGACCTCGCTGTTCCTCAGTCCACTGCCTGTGTTGAAGTTTCAACCTGTTTCAACCTGCGACATGCAAAGAGATTCTTCCTTCAACCCCCCTGAAGAAATAACAGGTGAATAAAATAGCATAAAACATGCAGCTGTATAAGAATGAACAGACCACTGCACTGTTAGCTGTCATCATTTGAACTCTTTCTGCGTTGAAAAAATATACAGTAGTAGTTTCCACAAGACAAACATGTTTTATTAACATTATTTGAGGTCTGACTTTAAAAACATTTCAGCCATTTCTCTGTTTCTGTAAGTCATTCGCACAGTTTTGCTGGGAGCATCGGTGAAATGCTGTCACAGAAAAAAAAAGCAATCCTGTCATCAATGTGTATAAGCATACAGTTTACAGTAACTATACACAAGACTGTTTTGTTTATTGTCAAACATGAATAAATACTTTGTTTTACAGCAGCAACTGTCCACCAACTCCTTGCTGACAAAGGGTTTGATGTCAAGTCAGAGGTGGAAAAAGAGAAGTTAGTCTGTTCAACCCCCCTGAAGAAATAACAGGTGAATAAAATAGCATAAAACATGCAGCTGTATAAGAATGAACAGACCACTGCACTGTTAGCTGTCATCATTTGAACTCTTTCTGCGTTGAAAAAATATACAGTAGTAGTTTCCACAAGACAAACATGTTTTATTAACATTATTTGAGGTCTGACTTTAAAAACATTTCAGCCATTTCTCTGTTTCTGTAAGTCATTCGCACAGTTTTGCTGGGAGCATCGGTGAAATGCTGTCACAGAAAAAAAAAGCAATCCTGTCATCAATGTGTAAAAGCATACAGTTTACAGTAACTATACACAAGACTGTTTTGTTTATTGTCAAATATGAATTAATACTTTTTGTTTTACAGCAGCAACTGTCCACCAACTCCTTGCTGACAAAGGGTTTGATGTCAAGTCAGAGGTGGAAAAAGAGAAGTTAGTCTGTTCAACCCCCCTGAAGAAATAACAGGTGAATAAAATAGCATAAAACATGCAGCTGTATAAGAATGAACAGACCACTGCACTGTTAGCTGTCATCATTTGAACTCTTTCTGCGTTGAAAAAATATACAGTAGTAGTTTCCACAAGACAAACATGTTTTATTAACATTATTTGAGGTCTGACTTTAAAAACATTTCAGCCATTTCTCTGTTTCTGTAAGTCATTCGCACAGTTTTGCTGGGAGCATCTGTGAAATGCTGTCACAGAAAAAAAAAGCAATCCTGTCATCAATGTGTATAAGCATACAGTTTAACTATACACAAGACTGTTTTGTTTATTGTCAAATATGAATTAATACTTTTTGTTTTACAGCAGCAACTGGCCAACAACTCCTTGCTGACAAAGGGTTTGATGTCAAGTCAGAGGTTGAAAAAGGGAAGCTAGTCTGTTCAACCCCCCTGAAGAAATAACAGGTGAATAAAATAGCATCAAACACTGTGCACAGTTTTGCTGGGAGCATCGGTGTACGGTGGCCCTGAGGTGCAAAACACATTAACAAATAAGTGTTTAGCCTTATTTGTTAATGTGTTTTGCACCTCAGGGCCACCGTAGGAGGGTTGTGACCTTTTTTAGCAGTAAGTGCAATAAAGTAAAAATATCTTTGTAAGTACAGGTGTTTACAGCAGCGTCTAACTGGCCCGGCGGTGCACAAAGATTCGCTTGCCCGCTGGGCCGACACGCATTTATGGACCTGTCAGGCCTGTCATGATCCAAATATATGTATTTTAAATAAATTATGTCGACCGTGACATCACATTTGTTGAAGTTTTTGAAGGACATCACGCTAATCCAATGAAAACTCACAGCACTCCTCAGCTGGCTCAGTCATTCCCTCCCCAATTTTACCAAATTTATATACTGTATTCAAATCCATGTTTATTACAGTAATTGATTAATGAGATAGTCCACACATCCCAAAACACATTGATTGTAGTACATTAAATTTAGAAATGAACACACCAACCTTTAAAAATAAAGAAACTGTGCTCTAATTTGACTTTTAGTGAAGTGGAACTTTTGTTTAGTTAAATTTTTTAATCTGTTAATATACAAATGCTGTTTTAGTGTGCTGGTGAAGATTCTCAGTCGTCCAGGACATGATAAAATCAGAACAAGCGCTCAATGCAAAAACAACTGGACTTTATTTGTTGCAGAAAGGGTGAAACGTTTTCTGCAACAAATAAAGTCCAGTTGTTTTTGTATTGAGCACTTGTTCTGATCTTCTGGTATGTGTTGTTTCTGTTTGTGACTTATATAAATAATGTGTGTGCTTGTGAGACATTTAAAGATGTTTTGAACTTCTGGCAGGTCTCTCTGATGGCGTGGAGATTGAACAGGGGTCGCGGTCGTCAGCTACTTCATCTGCCGGAGAGTCTGGATCGAGAAACCACAGCCAGGGCTTTGAGCATATCTTAAAAGGAAAAAAACAAGGAGTTTTAAAATCTAGACAAAATAAAGGAATTAAAGAAACATACAGATAAGCGTTATTGGTTTTTAATGTTTACTACTACAACCTGCAATAGGTCAAGAATGGCTCCACGCTCAAAATGTCCTTGTGAAGACCAGCCAGCAGTGATGGTGGGCTCATTCCGGTCATCAGGATGTCGTGGGTCAAAACACAGTCTGTTCAGCGTTCTCCTGGAAAACTTCTCAACATAGATGTCATGCCTTAAATGACACCAACATGAAAAATGTGGTTGATATCTAACACATATTAGCAAATCTATTTGTAGAAGTGTTTTTTAAAAAATGTCAAAAAACTATTCCAGATCTTACCATTGTAGAAAACATTTAAAACCGTACATATGTGATTGCATTTATTATCTAGTGCCACTAGAAAACAACAATAATTAACACAATACAATAAACTACAATTGTACAATGTTGAATAGTTTTTTGACTGGGATAAGACAAGATAAGTGATATTGTATTATTCCAATTGTTGGTGAAGTTTCACTGAAAGTCACCTTTCTGGGTATTTGTGTTATAAGCGTAATATGAAATGTCTTCAGGAACACTGATTAAACTCACTTTAAAACTTGCAGCTCATCCAAGTAGCAGGTGCTTTCTCATTCACACACACACTCGGGAAGCCACAGGAATGTTGTGTTGTATTGTTGAGGAGAGAGCCCTCTCCGGTTCACGGCCTCTCCATGGAACGCTGGAACGTTCTAAGTCTGCAGAGCCAAAAAAGACGTTTGTGGGGTGGCTATGACAGACAGGGGGGTGTTGAGAAAACCTCGATTGTTAAAACGACCCCCAATGGGATGTTTGTTGTCTCTGAAAGAGAGAGGGACAAGGAGCCCACTGATGTCACTCCTGTTGACATCCATCATCGTAGAAGGAGACGGGGATTGATATACTTGTGATTTTTCTCTGCAGGCAAATTCTGGACCAGGACAACTACAGTCCGATCCCGGTCTCGACGGAACAGGAATACCGACAGTACGCGTCCCAGTTCCCCCTGCAAGACCCTGAACTGGAAAAGGTACAAAGCAAATAAGTAAAAAATAATAATAATTCCAAAGACGTAAATAAAGGTACTAACCGTATGACTACCATTCTTTGAGAGAGTGCACATGCAACATAATCTGTTAGATTATATGGTTGAGAATGACTCTGGTTTCTGTTGTAGTTCATCCAGTTATTACTTACTGAGAGTTTAATTAAAGTCCACCCAGTGGTTCATGAGATATTTTGCTAACAGACATACAAATGAACATGGGATTTCATAGCACTGGTTGATAATAAAGACTACCGGTAGGTAAAGTTAAAACTTGTTTTTTGTCCATTTCATTTAGCTTCCCTTTCCCAAGAAGCTCCCGTTTTCTGAGTTCGTACCAAAAGTCTATTCCCAGCTGAAAGAGTTCATCTATGCCTGTCTGAAATACTCTGAGGACCTGCACCTCAGGTACACAAAACACAAAATACACAGACCTTCAAAATCTGCTTGAACCGTGTCAAAACCTCTTTAGTGTTTTTCTTTTTTCATACTTTTTTCTTTGGAAAACGTTGTTTGATGTGTATATTTTCACCCAAGCTTACCAGACTCTGGGGGCAGCTGTGGCTGAGTGGTTAAAGCAGTCGTCCTCCAATGGGAGAGTTGGGGGTTTGATTCCACCAGCAGTCAATTAAATTAAATTCAGTTTATTTATATAGTGCCAAGTCACAACCAAAGTCATCTCAGGGCACTGAACAGAAACATTCATATATGTAAAAGTTCAGTTAGTAACATTATTTACCTAAGGAAGCCAGAAGATTGTGTTGAGTCTTCATTTCGTCGAAGTACCCCATCCTCAGCAAGCGCAAAGGGAAAGGAAAAACTCCCTTTTAACAGGAAGAAACCTCCAGCAGAATTAGGCTCAGGACAAGTGGCCATCTGCTTTGACCAGCTGAGATTGAGAGGACAGGAAGTGGAAACGGACACAGAATGGAGGCGAGCAGGAGAGCCGGCCCCCCCTCTAGGAGGAAAGACAAAAAAAATGTTAAGATAGAAATACGGTAATTACAAATACACTACAAACTATTCATTTAACGAATTGAGGTCAATTTGTTCTCCAGTAGTCTAAGCCTATAGCAGCATAACTAAGGGACAGCTCAGGAAACCCAAACCGATCCCAACTACAGTATAGGATTTATCAAAAAGGAAAGACTTAAGCCTAGTCTTAAAACTGGACAATGTGTCAGCCTTACGAACCGAACCTGGAAGTTGGTCTCACAAGAGAGGAGCCTGAGAACTGAAAGATCTTCCTCCCATTCTGCTTTTGGAAACTCTAGGAACCCTGAGTAAGCCTGCAGTCTGACAGTGAAGTGCTCTGCTATCCATTTATCGAGCCATCAAGCCATCTACCCATCTATCTATCCATCCATCTATCAATCCATCATCTATCGATCAATTTGTCCATCGATCCATCTATCTATCCATCTATCGATCGATCCATCCATCCATCCACCCACCCATCTCTTGTTGGGTGTGGTTACCAAGACAGGTACAAAATGGGAAGAGGTGGCTATGAAAAGACCAGTGGAAGATGCCTTTTTCTTACCCAACAAGCATTTGGTGACCAAAGCTGTTAAAGTACGACCATGTGGAAGTACAACCTGGAGTTTAGTGATGCAGTTGGTGATTATCTGTGGTTGATGGAAGAAGGAGTGGCTGAGGAAACGGATCCTAAATGTCTGACAAGGATACGCGATGAAAGTCTTTGTACGTTTTTCTGTGTTTTAAGTATGACAAGTTAAAGATCTGCAGCGTTGTACTAAAAATACAGATCTGTATTGTAGTAAATCTCTTTAACCAATAATTTTCTGCATAAAAACACATAGAAGTAACTTCAAATACAGTATTTTCTGGTGTATAGGTCGCACCTGTGTATAGGTCGCACCATCCAATTATTACCAATAGATTGGAAAAATCCCTAGATAGGTCGCACTGGTGTATAGGTCGCACCTACGTTTAGCTCTGCTGCAAATGTTTGCCACAGGAGTGCACAGCAAGGCTTTTAAGAAGATTAACACTTATAAACAATTACTTGTTTGATAAAACTTATAGCAAATATATGTCAGAGCTGAACTTTTCCTTAATAAATTAACGTAATTGTGAAATGAGCTGGATTTAAAAATTTGTTTCGCCGAAAGTGATAACAAGCCATATATAGGTCGCACTGGTGTATAGGTCGCAGGCCTTGAAAAAACCATAAAAAGGTGCGACCTATACACCGGAAAATACGGTACTCAAATGTAAAGCACAAGTGCAACACCAGTCAGCAGAACTACAGCTGTAGCAGCAGTTCTATAGAAACTCTCCAGTTCAGTTTCTATCAGGTGTTTTCCTGATCCGACTGCACCAATTGCTCCTCTCAATCAGATTAATGACTCGAGCTCTCTGACCGTGGTTGATTTCTACAGTCGTGTACTCCAAGCTATCTGGTTACTCTGGTGGCGCGCCTTCCTGCAGACTTCAAACACACACTGATGCACAAGAGCGGAAGCAGACGGGACGATGGAGCCGGATTATGGCCATCGATATCCCTGACCTCTGACCTCAACCTTTGCTCACATTTGTAATTAGGTGGAAAGAGGCTTTCATGTGTGCATATTTACCTCAAACTGCTTATGAGTCTGCAGCTTTCCTTTAATAATTGTATGTCCACAGATGGCTGTGTTGGCCTGATTATTCCACACCTTTGGACCAGACTAAAATACCTCAACAGATGTTCTAAGAGTTGGCATGAAATTTACTACAGGTATAAATACTGGGTAAATTGTGAAACAAAGACTTGGGTATCTAAAAAAGCTAATAAGTCTGGTCCTCTGGACATTCAAAAAAAATGTCCAAAGGACCAGACTTAGCTTTTTTAGATTTTTCTACCTGGATTATTGAGCATGCATCAGGGAAGACTTGGGTACATCCTCTTTATATAAATATGTGAATCTCAGCTAACATAACAATTTGAATAGATTTTAAAAAAAATGTTAATACTTCGCAAAAAGGACACCCACTTTACATATTTATAATCTCAGGAGCAGCTGGAAACAATAAGTTCTTCTATTTCGCTCAACTCGGCTAGCTTTTGAACATTCAAAAATGACTGCACATCCATAATTTAGGGTTTCATATACTGTAGTATGTATGCAGTTTTGTTTGGTTGTTTCTTGATATGAACCTTTGAGTTTCAGAATAAATTTTATTTATTACATTTCAATATATTATAATGCATATAACTCATTATAACTCATGCTACTTAGACGTCAAAAGTTTTCTTAAAACCATCTATATAAATATCATCCTAACAACTCACAAGCTAACCTACATGCTAACCCTAGGATGGCTACTGACTAATTTGGCAAAGCTACAAGTTATTTCATGCAAAACTACCAAGTTATTTCTGGTTAAGCAAGCTAACCCTGACAAAGTGACCAGGTAAATTTGGTGAAGTTACAAGCTTGAGAAACTCACAAGATAATCTTGGGAAACCCACTACTACGGTAGTAGTTAACCCTGGCAAACCCACAAGTTAAAACAAAACATCAGTCTATAAAATTAATGTAAAGTATTTACTCCTACACAGCTGTGGAGGGGAAAAAAAGTTCAATTTTGCATGGTGCACTGTACAATTTTGAATGACAATAAAGTTTACATGTATTATTACTATTTATTTTAAGTTAGACTTAGGAAGACTACGAACACTGACAATGCACTGTACAATTTTGGATGACAATAAAGTGTATATGTATTACTATTTATTTTAAGTTAGACTTAGGAAGATTACTAACACTGACAAAGCTACAAGTGAACACTGGTAAATCTATAAGTTAAACCCAGCAAAGCAACAAGCAAATTCTGGTTAAGGTTCAATATAAACCAAGTGAAGCTTCAAGCAAAACCAGGCAAAACTACAACGCTACTCTGGTGAAGCAATAAGCTAATTCTAGCAACCCCACAAGCTAACTCTGGCAACCCCACAAGCTAACTCTGGCAACCCCACAAGCTAACTCTGGCAACCCCACAAGCTAACTCTGACATCCCCACAAGCCATCCATGGCAATCCTTCAAGCCATCCCTGGCAATCCTTCAAGCCAACCCTGGCAGACCCACAATCTAGCCATGGCAATCCCACAAGATAGCCCTAGGAAGACTGTTAACTTACCCTGTTAAAGCTATGTTATTTCCAGCAAAGCTACAAGTTAATTCTGATAAATTTATAAGCTAACCCCAGTAAAGTGACAAGCTAACTCTGGCAAAGGTTCAGTATAAACCTAGCAAGACTTAAGGCAAACTCAGGCAAAGCTACAAGGTTACTTTCGTAAAGCTATAAGCTACATCTGGTGAAACATTAAGCTAACTTTGGTAAACCTACAAGGTAACTCAGGCGAACCCACAAGCTAACTCTGGCAAACCCACAAGCTAACTCTGGCGAACCCACAAGCTCTGACGAACCCACAAGCTAACTCTGGCAAACCCACAAGCCAGCCCTGATGACCCCACAAGCCAGCCCTGGCAATCCTTCAGGCCAACCCTGGCAGAACCACAGTCTAACTATGGCAAGCCCACAAGCTAGCCCTAAAGGCTCGGATATAGTCGCGCTTTGGTCCGCAAGCTGGAGCGTGCGGGCTGCGCGCGCACTCAGCCGTGCGGCTTCATGCGATTATAGTGTCGCACGGTGGCGCATGGCAAAGTGCTGTTCTTTTACGGACCAGCAGGTGACAGTACCCTCTAAAACCTGTGCATATGTTGCAAGAAAGGTGTAGAAGAAGAAATCTACAGTAGAAAAGAACTGTTTGAAATCACACAACAAAAACAAATGGCTTTCTGCTCGCTCGGGGAATTTAATACATTTTTGTCACATAAAAAACATTCCGCCATGCGTCGTGACGCCGTTTCCACGACCACAGCGGCGCAGACAGCTGCAGGTTCTGGCGTGAAGAGCGTGAAGGCTGTCGGTGAGGTCCACACCCGAGCTGTCAAATCAATTTGGCGCGCTAGGCTTGCAGAGTTTCAAAAATTCGGAGGTGTGTGACACGCGCCAAGCCGACGCGCGGGGCCAAAGCGCGGGGGCGGGGACTATGCGATTGCGTCACTTTGGCCGCGCACCCTATGCGACGCGTCAACCATAAACCAGGCTTCAGAAGACTACTAACTTACCCTGTCAAAATCATTATTTCCAGCAAAGCTACAAGTTGACGCCAATAAATCTATAAGCTAACCCCAGCAAAGTGACAAGTTAACTTGGGCAAACCCACAAGCTATCTTTGGCAACTCACAAGCCAACCCTGGCAAACCCACAAGCTAACTCTGCCCACAGGTTAACTCTAGCGAACCCACAAGCTAACTCTGGCAAACCCACAAGCTAAATCTGGCAAACCCACAAGCTAACTCTGGCAAACCAACAAGCAAAAGCAAATAAAAATTAACGTTGCTAAACTTCTTTACTAGTCCATGAGAAAGTTGATCTGCATGAAACCAGGCCATGGTGCACAAAAAGTTTGGGTAAGCTGTCTTAGATTTTTTACTAAAAGTAATTTTTGAAATATTACAATTTTTTTAGAGGAAAGATGATGGATGTTTTGGGCAGTAGCATCTTTTTGCCGTCTTTAAAAACCATCCATCCTTCAGTGTTTTGTAAACTTGTCCTTGTTGAAGCTGTCTGGCCTCACACTGACAGCGCCGACCGCTGTTCATTTATTGTGACTGATGGCAGCACAAATACGATGAAATCCAATCTGAATTCTGTGGTGTGTCTATATTTGTACGTGTGTATGCTGGCGGAGATCATCAGCATGCGTTGACTTTTTGCCACTCTCCACATGTACACAATTTCTGTCCACTCGGCACTTCTGCCGCTCCAGGAATTTCTTCCCCGGAGTTGTCTAAACGTTTTTAGGATTCTTCTGCTCTTTTGGAAACAAAATGAGTTTGGAACTCCAGCTTTTGCTCTCCCTGAGGCAACGCTGTAGTCATCTATGTGTGTCTGTTTAGGTTGAATTCCAGGCACAGACAATTTACTGATTTAGTTGGAACGAGCGTGTGTGCATTACCTGCAGGGGTTCTGGAAGCAGAGACAGAAAAAAACAGGAAAACACAGTTTGGTCATCATCTCTCAGTGGGAGAAAATGATCCTTCTCTGCTGATGATGATGTGTGTGTGGGGGTGTTTTCAGACCTTTGCCTGTTTGCACTTTTCTTGCTTAAATGCACTCTGAAACTTGTTGAAGTTTGAAACTTATTGAAGTTTTCCCCTGTATGTGTGTTAACGTTTGTCCCTCGTCGGGGGTAGAAGGGCGCCTGAAGTCAAATAGCTTTGTGCTTCCAGGAACCTGTTATTAAACAGGAGGTGATGCTCAGCCAGAGGAACGTGCTGCCATGAAAAACGTTACCAGACTCCTAACATTGTGCAGAAATTTGTCTGAGTTTCTTCACCAAACAGATGCATTTCAAACAAAACAAAATCAACAGCTTGTCAGTCGTTTGGTTAAGTGTGTCTGATAGTTCTGCCATGAGACTTTCTTTAAAAGGAAAACAAAACTTTATTTATTTATGTATTTTCAGTATTTGGCTGACCAAAGTTGGTTACTTAACTAGCTACTAATAAAATCATGTAAGAAAACAAGAGGTTTTTCTTCTTTAAGCCTTAAAAATATTTACCGGTAAATAGAAATCTGGAGTGGCAGAGAAGTATGTTAGACTGGTACAGGACATGTATGAGGACAGCAGGACAGTGGTGAGATGTGCTGTACGGGAGCTCTGCCAGATGTTCCCAGCAGACCCTCACAATACGTTTGGGTCTGCCAGGTCTGACCGGCATCCTCCCCCACCATCGGAGCCAACTCACCACCAGGTAGTGGTCAGTTGACAGCTCCGCCCCTCTCTTCACCCGAGTGTCCAGGACATGCGGCCGCAGATCAGATGAGACGACAACAAAGTCGATCATTGAACTACGACCTAGGGTGTCCTGGTGCCAAGAGCACATATGGACACCCTTATGCCTGAACATGGTGTTCGTTATGGACAATCCATGACGAGCACAGAAGTCCAACAACAGAACACCACTCGGGTTCAGATCAGGGGGGCCGTTCCTCCCAACCACACCCCTCCAGGTCTCACTGTCATTGCCCACGTGAGCGTTGAAGTCCCCCAGCAGAACAAGGGAGTCCCCAGGAGGCGCACCCTCCAATACCCCCTCCAAGGACTCCAAAAAGGGTGGGTAATCTGCGCTGCCGTTTGGCGCATAGGCACAAACAACAGTCAGAGCCCGTCCCCCCACACGTAGGCGAAGGGAGGCTACCCTCTCGTTCACCGGGGTGAACCCCAACGTACAGGCACCAAGATGGGGGGCAACAAGTATGCCCACTCCTGCTCGGCGCCTCTCACCAGGGGCAACTCCAGAGTGGAAGAGTGTCCAACCCCTCTCAAGGAAACTGGTTCCAGAGCCAGAGCCATGCGTTGAGGTGAGTCCGACTATTTCTAGCCGGAACCTCTCAACCTCACACACTAGCTCAGGCTCCTTCCCCACCAGAGAGGTGACATTCCATGTCCCAATGGCCAGCTTCTGTAGCCGAGGATCAGACCGCCAGGGTCCCCGCCCTCGGCCACCACCCATTCCACAATGCACCCGACCCCTTTGGCCCCTCCCACAGGTGGTGAGCCTATGGGAAGGGGGACCCACGTCTCCTCTTCGGGCTGTGCCCGGCCGAGCTCCATGGGTGAAAGCCCGGCCACCAGGCGCTCGCCAACGTGCCCCTCCTCCGGGCCTGGCTCCAGAGTGGGGCCCCGGTGACCCGCGTCCGGGCGAGGGAACATTGTTTCCATTTATATTATTCATCATAAGGGGTCTTGTGGGCTGCGCTTTGTCTCGTCCCTCACCTAGGACCTGTCTGCCTTGGGTGACCCTACTAGGGGCATAAAGCCCCTGACAGCATAGCTCCTAGGATCATTGGGACACTCAAACCCCTCCACCACGGTAAGGTGGCAGCCCAGGGAGGGGAGGCTCCACCTCTTTACTGTTAATTTGAAACAAGGCTCCGCCTCTTTACAGTTAATTTTAACCAAGACTCCACCTCTTTAAAGTTAATTTGAAACAAGACTCCACCTCTTTACAGTTAATTTGAAACAAGACTCCACCTCTTTACAGTTAATTTGAAACAAGACTCCACCTCTTTACAGTTAATTTGAAACAAGACTCCACCTCTTTACAGTTAATTTGAAACAAGACTCCACCTCTTTACAGTTAATTTGAAACAAGACTCCACCTCTTTACAGTTAATTTGAAACAAGACTCCACCTCTTTACAGTTAATTTGAAACAAGACTCCACCTCTTTACAGTTAATTTGAAACAAGACTCCACCTCTTTACAGTTAATTTGAAACAAGACTCCACCTCTTTACAGTTAATTTGAAACAAGACTCCACCTCTTTACAGTTAATTTGAAAAAAGGCTCCACCTCTTTACTGTTAATTTGAAACAAGACTCCACCTCTTTACATTTAATTTGAAACAAAGCTCCACCTCTTTACAGTTAATTTGAAACAAGGCTCCGCCTCTTTACAGTTAATTTGAAACAAGACTCCAAATCTTTACAGTTAATTTTAACCAAGACTCCACCTCTTTACAGTTAATTTGAAACAAGACTCCACCTCTTTACAGTTAATTTGAAACAAGACTCCACCTCTTTACAGTTAATTTGAAACAAGACTCCACCTCTTTACAGTTAATTTGAAACAAAACTCTGCCTCTTTAAAGTTAATTTGAAACAAGACTCCACCTCTTTACAGTTAATTTGAAACAAGACTCTGCCTCTTTACAGTTAATTTGAAACAAGACTCCACCTCTTTACAGTTAATTTGAAACAAGACTCCACCTCTTTACAGTTAATTTGAAACAAGACTCCACCTCTTTACAGTTAATTTGAAACAAGGCTCCACCTCTTTACAGTTAATTTGAAACAAGACTCCACCTCTTTACAGTTAATTTGAAACAAGGCTCCACCTCTTTACAGTTAATTTGAAACAAGACTCCACCTCTTTACAGTTAATTTGAAACAAGACTCCACCTCTTTACAGTTAATTTGAAACAAGGTTCCACCTCTTTACAGTTAATTTGAAACAAGACTCCACCTCTTTACAGTTAATTTGAAACAAGGTTCCGCCTCTTTACAGTTAATTTGAAACAAGGCTCCGCCTCTTAATTTAATTTGAAACATGGCTCCACCTCTTTACAGTTAATTTGAAACAAGACTCCACCTCTTTACAGTTAATTTGAAACAAGACTCCACGTCTTTACAGTTACTTTGAAACAAGGCTCCGCCTCTTTAAAGTTAATTTGAAACAAGGCTCCGCCTCTTTACAGTTAATTTGAAACAAGACTCCACGTCTTTACAGTTACTTTGAAACAAGGCTCCGCCTCTGTAAAGTTAATTTGAAACAAAGCTCCTCCTCTAAAGTTAATTTGAAACAACAGTCTTTTGATCTCTTGTCTGTAAGATTTTTTACTACATTCATTATTTCTTCTTTGTCAGTTCCATTAAGAAAAATACTATTTGCACAACCTGTAATTGAATGGCTCACATTATTATCTACTTTTGGTATTTTAGCTGCAAGGCTTGATCCAATACAATTTCATTCTCATCATGAATTTCATCATTGTCTTTTACAAAATATTGTGAATTACCCATTTTTCTTTGTGTTTTTTCAGAAGGCTATTCATTACTCACCATGTTGCTTTCATACCACCATTACTTTTATTTAATAAATCACTATAATATTCTATACACTATAATATAAGTTAATTTGAAACAAGTCGCCACCTCTTTACAGTTAATTTGAAACAAGGCTTCGCCTCTTTACAGTTAATTTGAAACAAGACTCCACCTCTTTACAGTTAATTTGAAACAAGGCTCCACTTCTTTACAGATAATTTGAAACAAGGTTCTGCCTTTTTACAGTTAATTTGAAACAAAGCTCCGCCTCTAAAATGAATTTGAAACAAGACTCCACCTCTTTACAGTTAATTTGAGACAAAGCTCCACCTCTAAAGTTAATTGGAAACAAGTTTCTGCCTCTTTACAGTTGATATGAAATAAGTCTCCATCTTTAAATTTAATTTGAAACTTGGCTCTCCACCACCTTAAAGTTAATTTGAAACAAGACTCCGCCTCATTTGAACAGTATAGCACTACCTCACACTGTTTGTCACTAAAGAAACCATCTCATTTTTACTGAAAATGGGAGAAAGGCTCCGCCTCTGTAAAGTCCATTTGAAAGAAGTCTCCACCTCTTTACACTTAATTTGAAACGAGACTCCACCTCTTTACACTTAATTTGAAACGAGACTCCACCTCTTTACACTTAATTTGAAATGAGACTCCACCTCTTTACAGTTAATTTGAGACAAGGCTCCACCTCTTTACAGTTGATTTGAGACAAGGCTCCACCTCTTTACAGTTGATTTGAGACAAGGCTCCACCTCTTTACAGTTGATTTGAGACAAGGCTCCACCTCTTTACAGTTGATTTGAGACAAGGCTCCACCTCTTTACAGTTGATTTGAGACAAGGCTCCACCTCTTTACACTTAATTTGAAACGAGACTCCACCTCTTTACAGTTAATTTGAGACAAGGCTCCACCTCTTTACACTTAATTTGAAACGAGACTCCACCTCTTTACACTTAATTTGAGACAAGGCTCCACCTCTTTACACTTAATTTGAAATGAGACTCCACCTCTTTACACTTAATTTGAAACGAGACTCCACCTCTTTACAGTTAATTTGAGACAAGGCTCCACCTCTTTACAGTTGATTTGAGACAAGGCTCCACCTCTTTACAGTTAATTTGAGACAAGGCTCCACCTCTTTACAGTTAATTTGAGACAAGGCTCCACCTCTTTACAGTTGATTTGAGACAAGGCTCCACCTCTTTACAGTTAATTTGAGACAAGGCTCCACCTCTTTACAGTTAATTTGAGACAAGGCTCCACCTCTTTACAGTTAATTTGAGACAAGGCTCCACCTCTTTACAGTTAATTTGAGACAAGGCTCCACCTCTTTACAGTTGATTTGAGACAAGGCTCCACCTCTTTACAGTTAATTTGAGACAAGGCTCCACCTCTTTACAGTTAATTTGAGACAAGGCTCCACCTCTTTACAGTTGAATTTGAGACAAGGCTCCACCTCTTTACAGTTAATTTGAGACAAGGCTCCACCTCTTTACAGTTAATTTGAGACAAGGCTCCACCTCTTTACAGTTAATTTGAGACAAGGCTCCACCTCTTTACAGTTAATTTGAGACAAGGCTCCACCTCTTTACACTTAATTTGAAATGAGACTCCACCTCTTTACACTTAATTTGAAACGAGACTCCACCTCTTTACAGTTAATTTGAGACAAGGCTCCACCTCATTACAGTTGATTTGAGACAAGGCTCCACCTCTTTACAGTTAATTTGAGCCAAGGCTCCACCTCTTTACAGTTAATTTGAGACAAGACTCCACCTCTTTACAGTTAATTTGAGACAAGACTCCACCTCTTTACAGTTAATTTGAGACAAGACTCCACCTCTTTACAGTTAATTTGAGACAAGGCTCCACCTCTTTACAGTTGATTTGAGACAAGGCTCCACCTCTTTACAGTTAATTTGAGACAAGGCTCCACCTCTTTACAGTTAATTTGAGACAAGGCTCCACCTCACTGGGAGGTGGGGCATTGGACAA